>CM042332.1:11048277-11155777 GCA_023566125.1 Zingel zingel
TATATTTCAGCTCTCAGCGCTTTAGGGTGATGCTTTTTTGTTTGATAATAATACAAAGTATTTTTTCTTTCAGCCTTTTCAGTCAATTCATTTGAACTTCCACTTTTGATATTATTCCAGTTTAGCTTCCAGCGTTTCTAGCAAGGTATTTCAGCTCTTAGCTTATTTACGTAATGCAGTTCAGGTTCCAACTCTTGATAGTTTTACATTTCAACTTACAGGTTTGTCTGCTGACAAAAATGCAGTGAAATGCATTTTGAGATTTTTCAAACAATTTGTTTCATATTTCTGCATTTTTGAAAATGTCACAGTTCTCTCTTCACTACTTATTCATACTTTCAGCTAGAAAATAAATTGAAACCGTACAATGTTCTACGTCTTTTGGCATTATTGAACTTTAACATTAGCTTTTCAAAAAAACTTTAAATATTCCACATTGTGGTTTTATTCAACTTTTCAATGAAATTAATACTTATTAAAACCATTCCCACTTTTCCAACTATTCTCACTACTTCACCTTCTTACGCAATTAGCTTAATTGGAAGCAATCCAAGAAATCCAGTTGAGCATTAGCAATTTTATTTTTCAGAATCCGAAAAGGTTTTATTGCCACAATAAGTACAGTACAATTATGTGTTATTTGCCTTGGTGCATACATAAACAAATAAAGAAAGATGGTTGTGG
Source organism: Zingel zingel (assembly GCA_023566125.1). Taxonomy (NCBI): domain Eukaryota; kingdom Metazoa; phylum Chordata; class Actinopteri; order Perciformes; family Percidae; genus Zingel; species Zingel zingel. The sequence continues at coordinate 11,048,962 of CM042332.1, forward strand.
ACTTCCTAAAGTCCACAACCATCTCCACTTTCTTCAGAGCGTTTAGCTCCAAATTGTTCTGACTGCACCAGATCTCCAGGTGGTCAATCTCCCACCTGTAGGCGGACTCATTCCCACCAGTGATGAGTCCAATGAGGGTGGTGTCGTCCGCGAACTTCAGGAGCTTGACAGACTGGTGACTGGAGGTGCAGCTGTTGGTGCACAGGGAGAAGAGTATCAGCATTCACGCGCATTTTCTGCAGGAAATGCATTTTCTAGTGCTTTATTATCAGCTATCAATAAGAACAACTTTCGGGTTGCCAAGTTGTGAACAGTCTCTCTGCCTTTTGAGTCATCAATGGTCCTTGAGTTACTTAATGTTATTAAGTAATAAAGGATAATAAATTATCAAGGCTGCAGTTAGATGTTTATAAATCATGAATAAAGGCCCTATTAGATCATCAGAAAAGCTGGTAAGTCATCTGTAGTTACAAATTTTAATAAATCACCAATTTACAAGGTAAGAAGGTCAAAGGTTAAATAGTCCATTGTGGGGTCTCTATGATGAATTACATAACTAAAAAGACAAAGCATCTATAAAGCACGAGTAGATGATTTATAAACCATTAATCAAGCTTTTATTCACAGTTTATAAATGGTGACTTAAAAAGTTGTAGGCTATCCATAACATATCAATGCATTAAAAAGTATTGTGCTGGTAAGATTTAAACGAACAAACAAACAAAGAACATATGATATAATAATAAATAATATAATTTTTCCAAACACCTAAAAAAAACCTTGCACAACCAGTAGCCTACGTATTAGTTGTTCAGAAAAACTTTAAAAACTACAAGTCCCTAAAATCATTGTGTAGAAATGACTTACCCATACCAACATTTGATTGGACAGACTTAGTAAAATTCCGTCTGATTGGCTGGCGGTGGCCATGTTTGCATTACCAGCTGTCTATATGCGGGCTAGCTAACCGGTTAGCCGACTTAGGTATTTCTTGCCTCTTAATTCGGGATAAAATTCTACCCTCGTTAACACCGGCTCGTCTGGAAGTCGCGATGCCCGTTCACTCCCGGGAGAAGAAAGAAAGTAACCACGAAGAAATGGAGGTGGATTTTCCCGAACAAGACGGCAGCAGCACAGACGAGGAGGACACGGTTAGCTCGTCCGTGTCTGAAGATGGAGACAGCTCGGGTAGGAAGAAAAATAGGCCTTAAATATCAAGACACCGCTAAACAAAAAATAAAAAAATGCTTGTCTATCAGACATGGGTGCATCATGAAAGGCGGTTGCTGTTGAAAAGTAGCTGACATTGTGGTGGAGATGCTATGATGTCGACGATGGTGGGTGGTTGAAAGGGAAAGCAGTAGATATGGAGGTGATGGTAAACCTGTTCTGTCTTTATGTGAACAGAGATGGATGATGAGGACTGTGAGAGGAGGAGGATGGAGTGCCTGGATGAGATGACCACCCTGGAGAAACAGTTCACTGACTTGAAGGAGCAGTAAGTTCCTTCCCATCAAAACACAGCCTTCACCTACTGCTGTCTGATCAGAGTCAACAGTGTACTTCATATTGAAGTTGAACTCTTACTAAACTCTGGGCCAGAGCCTCTAAGATACATTGTATCTGGTTGCTTGGGATACTTGGGACGTTGGACCTTTTCCAGAGTGGTGGTCAGCTATATTTTCTTATCAGCAGTTTTTGACATGATGTTTTGAAAATGGCTTATAATATATTAAACTAAGCTGGTGTTGGCAGGTGCATTAAATAAACAGTGCCCTTCTATAGATGTGCCACAGCATCCTGTTCTGGAGAGACAAGGACACTGTTTTGCTCACCAATGAGAGTTAGAAAATCATCAGTTCATCATCAATCAGATATTTTTTTTGCAACTCTTCCTTTATTCTGCTTTTCCTCATATAGCCTACACTTTCTAAAGACCTTTAATCATTACCTATTGCCATTATTTTTGCATTTGCTTACGAGTTACAAGATGGTTTCTAATTGTTTGGCTCACTGTAATGCTATAATGACGCAGGAGTGTTCCCAGCTAGTTTAGGTTTATGAATTGATATTCTTTCCCTTCTTATTTTTTGCTGTTCAGGTTATACAAGGAGCGTCTGAGCCAGGTGGACATCAAGCTGCAGGAGGTAATGGCTGGCTGTGCCCAGGAGTACCTGGAACCTTTAGCCAACCTGCAGGAGAACATGCAGATCAGGACCAAAGTTGCTGGTGGGTCATTGTAATACCACAGGCTTTTGCTGTAATATACTTATATTTCAATTTGGTTTAATAGACAGAATTTGACTTTACCTGTGACAGTGATGTCATATGAAATATACTCGACTATGGCGAAAGCAAAGAATACTCTTTGTTATTAAATTCTCCTAGCTATCATACCACTTCATTTCACACCTATACTGGGAAAAAAAGAAGCTAAACAGACCAGATTGTGGCACTTGTACTTGTACAAATTATTAAAGTTGCTTTTTTAATGCAACTAAACTTAATGTGCTGTTTTACAATTTTAAAGGTTCTGTACTCGACATTCAGAACATTAATATAGCAGCAAACAAATATTTGCAATATAAAGATATAGTTGAGTAATGGCGTCCTGAGCAGAGATTTAAGTCACACTTGAAACAAGCTTATTCGGTGTTTGGTGTTTTAAGCCCCCAACGCCATGGTCCAGGCAGCACTGCCTTGAAGGCTCTAGGAATAGGCAATGGTTAGGTGCCTTGAAGTCAACGTTGGGGGCTTAAAACACCATTGAGCAAATTATTCTTTCCACATTGCGAGGGTCCGTGTGACATACATTTCGTCATCAGAGGGTGTACATGTAGGCTTTGTGCAGACATCCATGTAGCTACAATTTGTTGTGACCACTACACTACAAGTGGTACTCCAGGACCTTTACGCCACCTGGACTCTGAAGTGTGCTGGAAAGATTGTGGCTGACCCCTCCCACCCCGGACACAAACTCTATGAGTCATTCCCCTCTGGCAGGAGGCTGAGGTCCTTTAAAACCTCACGCCACATGAACAGTTTTTTTCCCCTCCGCCACTAGCCTTATTAACAAGGCCCGGACCCACCCTGACTCTCCCAACACTCCACCTCTGGCTCCTCATACCACTGTACCTACTCTGCTGTACTGTTCCTTTTTATATATATATATATATATATATATATATATATATATATATATATATATATATATATATATACACACACACACACAGTGCCTTGCGAAAGTATTCGGCCCCCTTGAACTTTTTGACCTTTTGCCACATTTCAGGCTTCAAACATAAAGATATAAAACTGTAATTTTTTGTGAAGAATCAACAATAAGTGGGACACAATCATAGAGTGGAACAAAATGTATTGGATATTTCAAACTGTTTTAACAGATAAAAAACTGAAAAATTGGGCGTGCAAAATTATTCAGCCCCTTTACTTTCAGTGCAGCAAACTCTCTCCAGAAGTTCAGTGAGGATCTCTGAATGATCCAATGTTGACCTAAATGACTAATGATGGAAAATAGAATCCACCTGTGTGTAATCAAGTCTCCGTATAAATGCACCTGCTCTGTGATAGTCTCAGAGGTCCGTTTAAAGAGCAGAGAGCATCATGAAGAACAAGGAACACACCAGGCAGGTCCGAGATACTGTTGTGGAGAAGTTTAAAGCCGGATTTGGATACAAAAAGATTTCCCAAGCTTTAAACATCCCAAGGAGCACTGTGCAAGTGATAATATTGAAATGGAAGGAGTATCAGACCACTGCAAATCTACGAAGACCCGGCCGGCTCTCTAAACTTTCAGCTCATACAAGGAGAAGACTGATCAGAGATGCAGCCAAGAGGCCCATGATCACTCTGGATGAACTGCAGAGATCTACAGCTGAGGTGGGAGACTCTGTCCATAGGACAACAATCCGTCGTATACTGCACAAATCTGGCCTTTATGGAAGAGTGGCAAGAAGAAAGCCATTTCTTAAAGATATCCATAAAAAGTGTCGTTTAAAGTTTGCCACAAGCCACCTGGGAGACACACCAAACTTTTTGGCAACAATGCAAAACGTTATGTTTGGCGTAAAAGCAACACAGCTCATCACCCTGAACACACCATCCCCACTGTCAAACATGGTGGTGGCAGCATCATGGTTTGGGCCTGCTTTTCTTCAGCAGGGACAGGGAAGATGGTTAAAATTGATGGGAAGATGGATGGAGCCAAATACAGGACCATTCTGGAAGAAAACCTGATGGAGTCTGCAAAAGACCTGAGACTGGGACGGAGATTTGTCTTCCAACAAGACTGATCCAAAACATAAAGCAAAATCTACAATGGAATGGTTCACAAATAAACATATCCAGGTGTTAGAATGGCCAAGTCAAAGTCCAGACCTGAATCCAATCAAGAATCTGTGGAAAGAACTGAAAACTGCTGTTCACAAACGCTCTCCATCCAACCTCACTGAGCTCCAGCTGTTTTGCAAGGAGGAATGGGCAAAAATGTCAGTCTCTCAATGTGCAAAACTGATAAGAGACATAGCCCAAGCGACTTACAGCTGTAATCGCAGCAAAAGGTGGCGTTACAAAGTAATAACTTAAGGGGGCTGAGTAATTTTGCACGCCCAATTTTTCAGTTTTTTTATCTGTTAAAACAGTTTGAAATATCCAATACATTTCGTTCCACTTCATGATTGTGTCCCACTTGTTGTTGATTCTTCACAAAAAATTACAGTTTTATATATTTACGTTTGAAGCCTGAAATGTGGCAAAAGGTCAAAGTTCAAGGGGGCCGAATACTTTCGCAAGGCACTGTATGTATGTATGTATATATGTGTGTGTGTGTGTGTGTGTGTGTGTGTGTGTGTGTGTGTGTGTATCTATATATATATATATATATATATATATATATATATATATATATATATATATATATATATTCAATATCACAATATCACAATGCATCATTATGGTCTGTCACTGCATCGATGCAGAATCGTCCAGGTCGATGCAGTGATTCATTTCAACAGCCCTAGTTCATGGTGTCCGCCGCTGTCCATGTCTTTGTCCGTTTGGGAGCATAACTGAGGCTGGTAGTGCTCCCCTTGTCTTCCACCCTCTCTCTCCCTTCGTGATGCGCTGAACAGTGGTATGAATTTTGATTAGTGACCCGGGTAGTGCACAGTGCAGGGCAGCAGCAATTAGCTAGCCAGTGGTAGCACCATTGCTGTTGTTAGCTCACGGCTAGCATGCCATTACGGCTCAGCCACCTCCATGTTTGCTTGTCACATCAGAGGCGAGAGCCGTGTGCAGTGCAGCCATTCCTGGCCCAGGCTTCAAATGTCAATCAAACTCTGGTGAGAGCCGTGTGGAAGTAATCCCGGCCCAGACTGAATTATTTTCAGTACCGTATTTCAAGTACAGCACCTTTTTTAAAAGGCTATATAATCACTAAAATTAAAAAGTGTAATCATTACTGCTATCTGCCTCAGATTGATTAATGGTTTAATGCTTGTCACAGGGATCTACAGGGAGCTGTGCTTGGAGTCAGTGAAGAACAAGTATGAGTGTGAGATCCAGGCTGCCTGCCAACACTGGGAGGTAAGAGGTCAACAAATGAGTCAGGGCTTATGTTAAAGCTGGGACGATATGCTTTTGTCTAGGGCTGAAACGATTCCTCGAATAATTCGATTACAAAAAATCCTCGATGCAAAATGACTTGCCTCGAAGCTTCGTTAAATCAATGTTACTAACGTTGTATCGCTGACGGACGGTGTTTCCGCTACTGTCGCACACCAGACGCGGCTCAGTCTGCTGCTGGCGACACATGCCAGAGGTAAATAGTGAGGGGATAAGAGAAGAGACAGGCTGGAGGAAACCACAGAAAGGGTCCAAAGTTTGGAATCAGTTCAAACGTAATTAAAACTAAAAGACTCTGTACAGTGTGCCTACTGCAAAATCAAACTAGCTTACCACAGTAATAGCACGACGTCAGTGCTTTAGCATCTCAACAGAAAACATGGAGTCTAACTTAATCATCCGTTCCACGGAGAGGACCGACAAAAGTCAATCACAGAGTCGTATGGACGATGAAACTACATCAAACACAACAACTACCAAAATCAAAGACAAGAAAATACGTAGTGGTGACCACGATCTGAGCTGACGCGCTGACTATCCCTTCAGAAAAACAGCTGATTGTTGCGCATCGCTCTCTCTCTCGCTCTCTCTCTCTCTCTCTCTCTCTCTCTCTCTCTCTCTCTCTCTCTCTCTCTCTCTCTCTCTCTCTCTCTCTCTCCACGGAGAAACAGCTGATCAACGATCTAATAGCATAAGTGTAACAGAGCTGTGTGACATTATAATCAAATATATAAATGAAAATAGGTTAAGTATAACTAATATTTACATATAGGTCTAGTTTTGGTTGTTTAAAAACGTAAAAAAAAAATGTAATAGCCGATTAATCAATCGATTAAGTGCTAGATTAATCGATTACATAAAGAATCGATAGCTGCAGCCCTGCTTTTGTCCCGATACATGGGTGCCGATTTGATTTGTATTGCGATTTTCATTTATTGCGATTCTACAAGTATTGTGATTCGATAGTATTGAGTATTGTGATTTTCTTTTCCTTCTTTAACAAAAACAAAGAGTTGAATAATACACTTCTAGACACAATATATCATGAGACATTTCTAAAAATGAATTGTTTTCTAAAAATAATGCACATCACATGTCAGTCAGTCTGATGTTTATTTTATTTGTTGGAAAAAGTACATAGATTACATAGATATAGATTTTCTGCTTTCAGTCAGTTTTGCTGGAAACGGATAGGATGTAGTGGCCGTCAGCTGTACAGTATAAACAGAAAATATTTAGGTCAATCATTGGTTAAATAAATAAATGGAAAATATCCATTCTAGAGAAAAGAATCAATTCTAAAAATCATCACGATACATAGGCTTTTTTAATTTGTTTTCCCACCCCTAGCTTATGTGGGTGTTAGGTTTGTTTTTTCCACGTCAACACACATTTTGTTAATTTAAATTACTGCCTCTACAACCACCACCTAAACCTAGACTGAATTGAACCCAGTCTATATCGTACCATGTCACTTTACCTTGTACACATTAAAGGAGAACTCCGGGCAATTTTTACGTTAATTTTGATCGCTATACTTTTTTGAGTACTGTCTATAGCAAAAAAACACAAGCGGAATTGGTGCTAGCAACATCGAGCTACTGCAGCTAATGCCCCGAGCTCCCAGTTAAATAAAACGGCAGTTTTGGGGGCATATCATAAAGAGTGTGTCTGTTAAGAGGCACAAAGGCCTCTTAACAGACACAAAATGCAATTAAAACATGAACAGGGCCCTTACATGACAACAAGATGCGTTTAGCAACTTAGCCATTGTTTAAATTCATCTACCCTGTTAGCTGCTAGCTGCCGTCTGGGATGAGTGAGTGTGTCCAGCCCGGCTTTGGTAATAATCATCAAGCAGCAGTTCCGTGTGTATTTGTAGCATAAATATCCATTTTGTGTGCAATCCATCTGGCGTTGGTGAGTAGGAGTCTTGTCCGTGTCGATTGTTGTGGTTTCCTTAGCCGGGCTAGCAGGTCCGGCCGGCGTCCTTGCTTCTGCCTCCTCCCCGCCCTCCTGGCTTCACGCAGCCGACAACAATCCAACGAGCGCCCTGTACAGTAAAATAGTGATTTTTAAAATAGTGTTCACAATTCGGAAAGGCACAAACGCGAACCATATCTTTTCCACAGTATATCAACACTTGTTTTTCGAACTCCAAGCTTCTTCCCTTGTGAACAACTCCGATCTTCACTCTTCACACACTACGCTCCTCCAACATGCACACTGCTATTTACCTTTCTCCTGCTAAACTGAATTCCCACGGGACTTAGCAAGACTACAGCTAGCCGTCTAAAACATTATTTTACTGTACAGGGCACAAACATAATTTGGTCCGTTTCCATGTAGTTACATAGTCACTAATATGGTCATAACCACTACATTGCTCAATTACCTATTTTGAGGGTGAAATAAAATACCAATTTTCGCGGCGAAGGCTTGAACGGTCTTCTGGAAGACATCCACCAGACCAGCGGGCGCTCGTTGGATTGTTGTCGGCTGCGTGAAGCCAGGAGGGCGGGGAGGAGGCAGAAGCAGGGACGCCGGCCGGACCTGCTAGCCCGGCTAAGGAAACCACAACGATCGACACGGACAAGACTCCTACTCACCAACGCCAGATGGATTGCACACAAAATGGATATTTATGCTACAAATACACACGGAACTGCTGCTTGATGATTATTACCAAAGCCGGGCTGGACACACTCACTCATCCCAGACGGCAGCTAGCAGCTAACAGGGTAGGTGAATTTAAACAATGTCTGAGTTCAAACGCTTCTTGTTGTCATGTAAGGGCCCTGTTCATGTTGCACAGACATTTTAATTGCATTTTGAGTCTGTTAAGAGGCACAAAGGCACTCTTTATGATATGCCCCCAAAACTGCCGTTTTAGATAACTGGGAGCTCTGGGCATTAGCTGCAGTAGCTCGATGTTGCTAGCACCAATTTGGCTCGTGTTTTTTGCTATAGACAGTACTCAAAAAAGTATAGCGATCAAGATTAACGTAAAAATTGCCCGGAGTTCTCCTTTAACTTATCACTTACCTCATAACTTGCCTTTATTTGCTCTTGTATAGTTAATTTACTTTTAATCTTTTACTACTACCTCTTTACTACTATCTCTTTTGTACTTGTACTTCTCTATCTGCACTCTATCTGTCTCGTGCTGCGGCTGCGCCAACACCTGAATTTTCCATTTGGGGATCAATAAAGGTTTATTTTATCTTATCTTATGTACTTCTGGTGATGATTTTTAATGATGTTTTTCCCACCGGTGTGTTTTCCCTTCTGGTTTCTGTCTTCCAGAGTGAGAAGTTGCTGCTGTTTGACACTGTGCAGAGTGAATTGGAGGAGAAGATAAGAAGATTGGAGGAAGACAGACACAGTATTGACATTACCTCAGGTACCAACTAGGGCTCACTGTCACATCCTGCCCAGCATCCCAAAAACCCCACAGTATTCCGTTTATACTGCTATGGAATAGAGAAAAAGCATTACTCACTTTCATTTAGTTTTTTGGTAAATATTTGGAATTTTTGTTGAACAGTAAGTAAAAAAAATACATACATACATACAAAATACATTTATCAAAACTAGAATCTGTCAACTGACAAACCTATCAATGAATAGTTTTGTACTAACATAAGATACAGAGTATTAGTAGATTAGAGGTATTAATGAATAATCACAGAATAAACATTGTGAACATATGAACCCACAAGATGCCAAGTTTGTCCAGATTGTAATATGAAGGGAATATCATTCAGAAGCACAATGTTTCTCTTCTCTCTAATCTTTCCTCATTGCTTTCCAGAGTTGTGGAATGATGGATTGCAGTCACGGAAAAACAAGAAAAAAGACCCATTCTGCCCTGTCAAGAAGAAGAAGCCTGTTGTTGTTTCTGATATCCTTTTCCCTTTGTCCTGTCCTTGTCTTATTCCTCTCATCATTCATGCGCACCACATTTGGCTGCAGCCCTTTAGTGATGTGCTTTTAAGACAAATGTTTCCTGCCACCGCACATTTTTCTTTAACCGCTCAATTACGGCCTTATATCGTTTACATGCTGCAAGATCTTGATATTCTCGAAGACTGGACCGCAATAAGAAAGGTATTTTGGAAACGGGCATAGCACTCACATGCGTCTGTGTTGCGATTTTGGACCTTTTAGTTGTGTCTGTTTCCTCCCCCCACAGGCGATGGCATCACTGGGGCCACACAGGGTGAAGGTGGACGGTAAGAGTTTTTCCTCATCCTTGGTTTCAGTCAATATCTGTCTGAGTGCAGCGATCGACCAACAGTTACACAGGAACAGGGCTGATTCAATACTTTCAGCTCAAACCACTCACGCTCATAGCTGAAAAGGAGACAAATGTTACCTCCTCATCTGTCTTTGTCATGCCTTTTTTTGTGCTGTATATCTTTTAAACTTGCACTGTCCCTTCTCACTACTTCACTGCCGTTTTCCCCCTTCTAATTCTCTCCCTCCAGTCCCTGCAACCTGCAAGCCTGACAGACATCACCATGTGGTGCGCTTCGAGGACGGTCGACTGTTCTATGACAACCAGTGGTACTGCAGGGGACAGGCCATCTGTATCAACAGGAAGGACGAGTACCCGACTAGGTGTGTGTGTGTGTGTGTGTGTGTGTGTGTGTGTGTGTGTGTGTGTGTGTGTGTGTGTGTGTGTGTGTGTGTGTGTGTGTGTGTGTGTGTGTGTGTGTGTGTGTGTGTGTGTGTGTGTGAGATGGGGGTGGCAGGGTTTCCACGGTCATGGGAAAACCTGAAAAAATTATGGAATATTGTTGTGTTTAATGAAATTAATCACGTTATTCTTCCGTGGATAACTTTTAACATAATGTAACATGACGGCAAATATATTTTCTGTCGATGAAGCGTAGTGCTGATATGCGTCGCGTTTTGTTTACCATTATGTGCATTTCTTCACACGGTTCTCATTCGCGCTTGAATATGTTCGAAATATAATACTCTCTTTTACAATTTTCTTATATAGCCTAGCCATTTTAATAGGATGGACAACCCAACCTCGTTAATAAATATATTTGCTTCTTCTTGGACTACTAAAGTGTTCCTGCAACAGGAGTATTCTCTGGCTAGAACGCAGAACAGCGCAGTTTGCATGGACAGAAGTGCATGCCTCTGAGCTTGTATTTTGGGTTAAGCTGCATTGCTTTGACATTGTGGAAAATAAAATAATAGAAACAAAATGTATTATCCTTTTTACCTGTTATTATCAATCTAAATTAATCTACTGCGAAATATAGGAGACTTTGAGATTTTACTGGGACGTCAAGTCACATGCCCCAGTTAAAACGCCCATGAGTTGAACGTCATTACCGTCACGATTCAGCGAAAAGAAGACAAAAATGCCGAAGACTTCATCTGTGTGGGAGAACTTTAAATTAAGTGAGGACAAGACAAAGGCAGAGTGTCAAATATGCAATTTGAAACTGGCCTACCACAACAGCACATCAAGCTTGAGAAATCACCTGAGTTCTGTAAGTAGAACGAGCTGCTTTTATCCGCCATTTACACGTGATAAAAATGTGCACTTAATTTTCATGGAAAATAACGTGACTTGCGAATAGGCTACGGCAGTTAATGACGAACAGTAAAAACATAGCCTACTGTAGCCCAGCCTAATAATAATTTTCTTAAGTTAACAGATCGTGTGTGTGTGTGTGTGTGTGTGTGTTTTATATCATTAGTGAAGTCTCCGTTCTCGGGGCATAAAAGCCCTGCTCGCGTGAGGCGCGCCGCTTCCTGCTTGCGCTGTTCTGTAGTTTATTAAAAGTTTATTAATTCTGAACGCGTCTGGCCTGTCTATCTATATTGCACCAAATACAACACTGCACTCCCTTGTGAAGTCGTTTGAATGAAAGATTCTCAAAATAATCAAAATGCAAACAAACAGACAGACACATAGAGATTCCTGCCTTTATTAGAGATAATAATATGTTCAGCCCCCTCTCTCCGAAGCTTCGAATATTTGATGCTCATTACTACCGAAGCTTCGAAGCCCAAAAAATGGTATTCGGACCAGCCCTAGAAATTATTATGTTTGAACAGAGTTTGAATCTGATATGTTTTGAATCACACCGGTGAAGTTTACATTTAATATTTCATGGCCGAGAAACATTATGTAGTATGTAGGGTACGTACTTGTTGCCGCATTGTTTATCATACTTGCATCCAGAATCAAAAAAATATGAGCATAACCAACTGTTTTCATACAATAATTAACATTTGAAGTATACTATACAATTCTGTTTAGGTTATACGTTGTGAATGGTCATGAAGATTTTATTATGGATCCTTGAAAAGTTTTGAAATTTTGTTAAAAAGTGTGGGTACCCTGGTGTGTGAGCAGGGTTATTGATTACAGCACATGTGAGTAATGACGCTAAACGATGTGTGTACTCATCTGCAAAATGATTGTGTGTCTGACACATTGTGTGAGTCTGTGTGACTTGACATGCGGTGGTCACACGGGGGACTCATTTGTAATGGAAATGGTTCCTGGTGGATTTAAACAAAGAGCGACACTGTGAGTATTAGGCTGACTGATTGTGATTGCACACTCTGCTCTTTGTGCGTCCTGCCCTGGTGCGTGTTGTCCGGACAGGGTGCTGAGTGAATAGAGGCCGGGTGTGCATTGATGTCCGTTTTTCACAGCACACCGCCCTCCCTCAGCACTGCTAAGCGGTGACACAAACGCAACAGGATACCGGGATCTGGACACCCGTACAGCAAACGGTCTTTCAGTCAGTCAGTCTGTGGACAATAAAATGTAGCCAGGAACTTTTCCCCTAACCAGCTCTCAACCTAACTGAACACCTATAGGAGAAAGAGGAAATAGGTTTATTAATGCAGTTTATCCCTTCAGTAGATCTCCAGACACTTAGAAAATCTATGCTACAGAGCAGCAAGGGTCAGATGCATGGAACTTTAATTCTTGTTGTGTCCAACATCCATACCACATACTAATTCTGAGCTGGTTTTTAGTATGTAGGGGATGTTTACACGGCAATGCACAAAGGAAATGAAGGAGCTATTCGTAGCTGGATTTTTTAAATAAATTGTGGGTGGTGGTGGTGAAATAGCTCCATGGTGATCTTAGAAAACAAGACAGTTGTTTTCTATTTGTGGAGTACTCTTGACGTCCGTCAAAGAGTAGCTCCCTATTATGTGCAAACCTTTTGCAGGGCTATGGCTATTTACAGCACCCGTTTTCATTCATTTCATTAATTTATCTCATGTACCTGTACAAGTAGTTTTTCTCACTGCACCTACACACCATTTTCCTCAAATCGTGCAGCCCTAATGTCAGATGCTGTGTTGGTCGTGAGGATGGGGAAATTGATGTTGCGCTAACACTGTGGTTTGTTTGTGTCATACAGTGCCATCATCACCACCATGAACAACGACGAGGTGTGGTTCAAACGACTGGACGGCACAAAGTCAAAGCTGTACATCTCCCAGCTGCAGAAAGGCAAATACACTATCAAGCACTCGTAAAAAAAACAAAAAAAAACACATACAGACGGACAGATCATCATCTCTGTGTTTCTTTTTGTCTCCTTTCCGTGTGGTATCTTTCTACGTCCTTGCCATATGTACAGTCACACACACAAAACACACACCTCACTTCCTCCCCTCTGTGTATAAGTAACAGAAAACAAACAAATATCAACTGACCTATCTAGTCTAAGGAGACGATCTTCCCTGTAAATATGTATGTATGTGGATATTATTGACAAGGTCACCAAGTGTCATTTTCTCTGGAATGGAGATCAATGCAAAGTGCTGCTAGAAAGAAGAAAAAAATGGGCGAGGAACCGGAGCAGTAGCGAAGTTTGAACTGCGGAGCTCAGTCGCGTGCCTTTCTAAGACAAGACGATGCCCGTCCTGAACTATCAATATCAATGCAGTGAAGCCTTACTCTGTACTGTTAGCACCAAGAGGACTGAAGCGGGCCGAGTGAGTGAGAAACCCTGATCCAGGTGAGTATCCTGTAAGCAGTGTGTTTAATTTGCCTCTCGGCATCCACTGGTTAGACTTGAATTTCATGCTCCATAGCGCCTAATAAATCTGTATTCAGATCCCCAGGGACCCCAGTTTAAGCAACTGTTTCATTTAGTTTAAAAAAAAAATTGCACAAGTGTCAATATGAAGATGGAGAATGATTAATCAATTTTGAGGAATTGATTATATTGTGAACATAATGAGATGAAACTGTTCTTCAAGAACACCCCGGAGTATTGTTGAAACCCACTTGGGGAGCCACTGTACTAAATGATCTTTTGATGTTTTAGTGCAATTTTTCACAGCACTATATATTTTTTAAGTTCAACCCAAGGCCAGCCCCATGCATTAAGAGAAACATAAAAGCCTCAAACTGTATTTTAAGAATACAGTAATGGGAGGTGCCCTGTACATAGAGATGACTGTGTTTTGTCTTTACTTCACTGTGATTCTTCGCTCCGTCTTCTTACCATGTTGTTGCCATGCGTCTCATAGTGCCTACTGTTAAGACCTAAACATTGAAGGCAGGATTCGGGCTAAAGTTGCTCTACTCCACAGGTGTGAACTGCATCTTTGTCCGTGGCGGTGGGCTCATAACAGCCTCTATTTGTATCTCATAGTGCCATTTTTCTGTTTTTTAATCTTTATTCAGCACATTTTCTGTGTTCTTTGATTAAAATAGCTTAAAGGATTGGTAAAGTCCTGCATTGTTAATGTTACACCTGCAAAACCAAAAGTATCTCCCATTTTCCGTCCTCTCTTGTCTGTGTTCCTCCCTCCTTAATTGTCACTTCTCTTCCCCCGTTATCTTCCTCCTTGCTGTTGGTAAAGGTGATCCTCAGCAGTACAATGAGAAAGCAACATTAAGGGATTTTTGTGTGTGTGTACAATCCGTCCAATCGAACCTTCTGCATATGTGTAACTTATGCTTGATTCATTGAAGGGGATCTTGCTTTATGTTGTATTACCGTTGCTTTATATTTTCAGCATTTCAAAATATTACCTAACAGTATGGTAAAGAGAGGTGCTTGCAACATTATATCATAAGCATAAAGTGTCTGTAAAGCCAAATGTGGCATCCACTGAGAGGAACTTTTGATAAGTTTGTTTCTGCTTTGTTTTTACCTTTTTTATGCATTATGGTTCCTGTTTCGACATTTGAGATGAAAAGAAAAAAACGTGACATTGTGCCAATGCATGTACAGCTGATTAAAGATTTTCTTTGTATCATTTAAAGAGAGTCAAACCTGCATATAAACAATCCTTTTCCTTTTTGTAAGCAAAAAATAACATCTAAACTTGAGTGGAATGGTGTTTCTACTGTACTTTAAAAAGCTTTCTGTCTGCATTTCTTGCAACAACAAAAAAGTGTGCATTTAGGTGATTACAGTATCAACGTGCTCTGCTTGTGTCAAGTTAATTTTCTTTTTCTTGGACTTAAGAGCTTTGGATAAAAATATCAGAGCTTTGCATATAACTTAAGTATCCTATTGGATTTGGCCTAGCATGCACAAAAAATCCCAGATAAAATCTTATATAATAATTCAGTGTACAAAGGGAGAAACTCCCTGACAGTGCACACCCGAAAGTCACCCCTGGGGTTCACTCTACCCTTGCTAAACTCTTCTCAAACTAAACAAAAAGTAGCTTATTTGGGAGAAAAATGCTGAGCTAGTCTTATTTGATAATGGCTCTTTGGTCTGCTGTGTTCAACCTTTCAGTCACTTGCGTGTATTTCTGCCAGAGGAACACTCACTAGATTAAACTCCACATACTGGTATTGATTCAGGATCTACACTAATGTAGCATTTTCTTGCCCCCATCACTGTCCATGCAGAACCACGTCAACCTTTGATTGATCTATTGGGAATATTGATTAGATACAGCAGTGCAGCCAGAAAAAGAATCATCTGAAAGGCTAACTGGTTGAATTTCCCATTCAATTAGAGATTTATAAGCAAAATGGGTGTTTTTTAAATACATGTTATTTGCTATAATTTACCACATGGTCACACTAGGTTATCACCATTAAATTCATGAAAGACAGTGCATCTCAGAATTCCCACATTTTAAACCACCAAATACCAGGCCTTCCTTGCACTTCTCCGTTGTATGCCATTTTCCTGGCCACAAGGTGTCAGTAGTGCTCCACAGCCTCTGCGCTAGATAGGACGAGGGAGGTGCTCTGTGAATCTGGGGCACCCTGCTGCTGAAGGCCTCCAGCTGATGAGCGAGCAAAAGAGAGGAGGGATGAAGGCACAGTTTGATCACAGCTCGCTGGCCACGTCTGCTACCGCAACAGAGAGAGGGAGAGCTAGAAAGAGGAAAATCCCCATCAGCGCGTCAAAGGCAGCAGCAGCAAGCAACAGGGCTGTCTGTCTCTACACGCCATGCAGCATCTCTCTGAAGCTTTCCTTGAGTCTGCTTCACAAACACCTGTGCATAGACTCTTGTGTATGTACGAATATGGTCAGAAATGGACATGCTATACCCTTTCTAAGATGCACGTGCACCCAAATAACCGCAAAGGAAAGGCTTTCCTTGTTTGGTTTCTGTGTAATGATGGTGGTTGAATCTGGATAGTCTGTCCCAAAGTTCAGGCCATCTTCAACCCCATCTACCTTTAATGAGTAACCAGAACTGGAGGGTCATTGGAACATGTTTACTGCAACACTGGGGCTAATTAGACTGTGAAAGTGTCCCTCTGTGCTAAATTACTTATATCCCTGCCCTTCTTTGTAATGTATGTACATGTGCATCGCTATGACTATTCAAGAGAGTGAGACTGTGTGTATGTGGGTCTCTTTGTGCATGCATGCATGCATGTGCGGGCCTCTGCGTAGGCGTGCACCTTTGATGCTGATTGTGTAAGAGAATGTTAAATGCATACATCCGTAAATTAATATCAAAGGGATTACGAATGAGAGGCAATTGCGAGGTGGATTCAAGTGAATGGTGCTGCAGCCTGCAACCTGTGTTCTAAATGAGCCTGGTGTCACCTCTCTAGGTGTGTCAGTGGCCTAGAATTCACCATTAGCACTTGATCTTATACTGTCTCTTCTCTTGCATCAAGTTGCTGCTTCTTTAACGATAAGCTAAACTAAGCTTATCCACACTGAAAACAAACACAATTTTGCAATTGTGAAAATAAGGTTAGATGGGGCCTTTTGTTTCAGGGACCTTTTTATTACCTCAAGACTAATTTTAAACAATAAATGTCCTTTGCAAATGTTAGGTGGTTGCCTCTAACTAATCAAACAGCCCAACTCAAGTCCGCTGCTACACTCACATGACATACTCCTCTCACTGCAACCCATATCAAACACACTCTTTTAATCATGGCGGCATACTTAAGCTGTCAGTGCTCTGCGGCATTTCAAAAGCCCCACATCCACCCCAGCATCCACCTGTAGGCTCTGAGTCTAGCTTCCCACAAGGGTGGAAGTCAGTACAGTCACTCCCCACTCCCTGATCTTTCCTTGCAAGGAGCGATGAGGTCAAATCCTAGATGACAAACAATGTTGTATATATTCTACATTTACGTAATAACTTATTCCACGTGAGTTAGCTGACTGAAAATGGCTTCAGAGTGGGACAAGGCACTGGGAAGACAACCACACCTAATAAAATCCCTTTTAGATTTAGAATTTTATTTCCCCATTTCTTTCATCTGCATGTTACCCTTAACCAGAAATATTCCACGCAATTGTTCCATTTGTCAAGTAAAGATACAGTGCCTTGCAAAAGTATTCGGCCCCCTTGAACTTTTCGACCTTTTGCCACATTTCAGGCTTCGAACATAAAGATATAAAACTGTAATTTTTTGTGAAGAATCAACAACAAGTGGGACACAATCATGTAGTGGAACGGAATTTATTGGATATTTCAAACTGTTTTAACAGATAAAAAACTGAAAAATTGGGCGTGCAAAATTATTCAGCCCCCTTAAGTTAATACTTTGTAGCGCCACCTTTTGCTGTGATTACAGCTGTAAGTCGCTTGGGGTATGTCTCTATCAGTTTTGCACATCGAGAGACTGAAATTTTTTGCCCATTCCTCCTTGCAAAACAGCTCGAGTTCAGTGAGGTTGGATGGAGAGCGTTTGTGAACAGCAGTTTTCAGTTCTTTCCACAGATTCTCGATTGGATTCAGGTCTGGACTTTGACTTGGCCATTCTAACACCTGGATATGTTTATTTGTGAACCATTCCATTGTAGATTTTGCTTTATATTTTGGATCATTGTCTTGTTGGAAGACAAATCTCCGTCCCAGTCTCAGGTCTTTTGCAGACTCCATCAGGTTTTCTTCCAGAATGGTCCTGTATTTGGCTCCATCCATCTTCCCATCGATTTTAACCATCTTCCCTGTCCCTGCTGAAGAAAAGCAGGCCCAAACCATGATGCTGCCACCACCATGTTTGACAGTGGGGATGGTGTGTTCAGGGTGATGAGCTGTGTTGCTTTTACGCCAAACATAACGTTTTGCATTGTTGCCAAAAAGTTCGATTTTGGTTTCATCTGACCAGAGCACCTTCTTCCACATGTTTTGGTGTGTCTCCCAGGTGGCTTGTGGCTAACTTTTTATGGATATCTTTAAGAAATGGCTTTCTTCTTGCCACTCTTCCATAAAGGCCAGATTTGTGCAGTATACGACTGATTGTCGTATACTGCACTCAAGAGTCTCCCACCTCAGCTGTAGATCTCTGCAGTTCATCCAGAGTGATCATGGGCCTCTTGGCTGCATCTCTGATCAGTCTTCTCCCTGTATGAGCTGAAAGTTTAGAGAGACGGCCGGGTCTTCGTAGATTTGCAGTGGTCTGATACTCCTTCCATTTCAATATTATCACTTGCACAGTGCTCCTTGGGATGTTTAAAGCTTGGGAAATCTTTTTGTATCCAAATCCGGCTTTAAACTTCTCCACAACAGTATCTCGGACCTGCCTGGTGTGTTCCTTGTTCTTCATGATGCTCTCTGCTCTTTAAACGGACCTCTGAGACTATCACAGAGCAGGTGCATTTATACGGAGACTTGATTACACACAGGTGGATTCTGTTTTTCATCATTAGTCATTTAGGTCAACATTGGATCATTCAGAGATCCTCACTGAACTTCTGGGGAGAGTTTGCTGCACTGAAAGTAAAGGGGCTGAATAATTTTGCACGCCCAATTTTTCAGTTTTTTATCTGTTTAAACAGTTTGAAATATCCAATAAATTTCGTTGCACTTTATGATTGTGTCCCACTTGTGATTCTTCACAAAAAATTACAGTTTTATATCTTTATGTTTGAAGCCTGCAATGTGGCAAAAGGTTGAAAAGTTCAAGGGGGCCGAATACTTTCGCAAGGCACTGTAAGTGATTCACATTTCCACAGTGTGACAAATGTCTGATGAGGAAAAATGTCAAATTCAAATTAAATAAAACAATGCAATTACTTAAAAGTACATCCTAAAGGACAACATTGATAATGTTTTTAACGGGTGCATCAGTCAACCTAAGATGGTGATTGAGAGTTAGCAGGAGGAAAAAATGTAAATCCTAGATTTTGTAATCAAAAAGTCTATCTTACAATTTATCTGCGAAACACATGCTGTTTGTTACCATTACCACCAATACACAACACAGATATTCAATATCTATCGAAGCCCCAAAGGATGATTTTAGTGCTACCCCAGAGTATGCTTCTTCTCCATTTACAGTAAGGGCATACAGTTGTGTGTAGCAGTTGTTTTCAGGACTTCTCTGCTCCTTTTGCATAACAAACCAGCCCTATTCCTGGTTAAATTGCTTCCCAGCAAGTTTGTCAGAGTACATGACAATTATTGCACCCATCTACAGCTTCCCAGACTTTACACACCTGAAGAGGAAGACTGTCATGCTGTGCCATGGCATCCATCCACTTGATAGTGCATTACCACTCTCTTGGCATCTGCGATGTACCCCTGACCTCTCACTTGTGTCCTGCTGCCCAAAGAAAACGTTCAATGGAACACCTGCCACCAATATCTTCCATGTGATGAAGTCAGTGCAGTGAACAACTTGGCAAGTTTTGGTGTGTCTCAAACAACATGACAAGTCTTTGTTTCAGCAACAGAACCTGTTCAGAAACTGCTTATTCTATACTGTCACACCCCAAACTACTATTGGAGTATCTCAGGGCTGGCATGACATGACTCCCCACAGCAGTGGGATTGTGAAGTCTTCCTGGGTGCCCAGACCTTTTGGTGAGCAAAAGACACTCCGAGCCAGGAAGATAGCTCTTGTAGAATAATTTCAAAGAATGCAACAGAGCAGTGACAGCCTTGAATGCCATGCCTTAAAGCAGAATACCTTGCCCCTAACCACTCAAGATCATCCACCCTTGGGAATAGGTATGTCTCATGGGACATGACCATAGACATTAAAATAAATGGACAATGTGACGCCATTGTTTTCCACGTAGACCAGTGAAGTCTATTAGAAGCACTTTTCCGGTGATGGCTGAGCGTTACTGCGCAGCCTCCAACTGAGCTTGACGACGTAGATGTGACGTGAGCAACCTGTCTGAAAGTTGTAAGTCTTCTGGTAGCTGTGCCAAGAGAAATCTCAATAATTCTGAATCTTGCAGAGACAGAGAGCGTAGGTATATGTAAGGAAATAACATAGGCACAGGCTAATTATTGCTAACTAAAATGCTAGTTAACATTAGTAATTAAACTTAAACAGCTAATGTAAGTCAAAACTGCCTGCAAGCTTCTCCTGTACTGTACGGTAATTTCTCTACTATGCGACAGTAAGTCGCATGGTTATGACACAATCGTTAGCCTATTTTTACAAAAACGGCTGCTACAGAGCCATAACATGAGATATAAGGTAATGGAGCCTTTTATACATTGTTGTGTCTCTTCAGAAATAAACAATGGACAAATAGAGTCTTTAAACGCTTCAGATGTAAAGTTATTCGCTGTCAAAGTAGAGCCAAAATGAATGGCAGTCAATGGGATGCTAACGGCGGGTGATGGCTTGATAGCAACAAAATGGCTCCATAGGAGCTACGCTTTGTGGAGGCTGGCTTACCCCCTTGGACAAGACCAAAGAGGCTGCTTACCAATCCATCTGATACCTAAACTGTACTGGAACTACCTGTCAACCTCTTGAAATGAGCAGCAGTCTTAAAATATGTTGAGGTATTCCAAGCTAAAATCTCCAATACTGGGGAGTGTTGTCACAGGCGGATGGCATGACTGACACAGTGCTCAACTTTGGGCAGCCTCTCAAAGGTGTATCTACGATTGACTCCAGCTGTGATGGAGAAAAATCCCAGAATGCAGCCAATTCTGTAAAAATGGTTGGGCTTTTAGAAGTGGTGTGAGGAGAGGGAATTGACCCAGAGAGCTACCCAATCTGTTCTGTTCTCTCTTTCCTGTCTGTCACATTCTACTATTAAGGTGTATGCATCACTGATCTCTTCCTGTCACTTAGGGTTTGGAGAGAGTTTATTTTTAACCACCCTCTAGTGAATTTGACTGAGGTGGCTGCATCCTGTGGTACACTCTTCTGCCCCTCAGTAGAAATTGCCAGTATATACCCACTGAGCAGTTGCCTCTATTATCCATCAAGACAGCAGTGCTGTGTGCTCTGACAACAGCCAAGTGAGTGAATAAGTCGCGGGCCCTTTCGTACCACCCAAACTGCATGCTTGGTCGAGTGGACTTGAGAGGAGCATCCTTCAGCCAAAAACTTCCATTTTTGCCAACAAATATTAAAAGTATGTTTAGTTACAGAGATAGTTTCAGTGCTTTTTACTTTCAACCCCACAGGAGACAGATACATAAAAAATTGCACCTTCTGTGCCCTGTGTTAGCTTTGGCATAATATGCACTTTGCAGCACTTTTTCTACTCTACAGACAGTGTTGTTGGTATACCCCCTAAGGCTCACCCATTGGCTCTGCAGGGCTATCTTGGAAGGACCTCCTTGGCTGTCTGTGTACTCTCAACAAGGAGTGCAGCCTTGCTCAGTGTAACATCTATTGAGGATATATGTTTGTTAGCATCTAGGTTGAGGCCTTGCATTTTTATCAGATTTTACCTGTTGGATGTTGGTACTGTTTTACATGTGTGAATGTCAACTCTTCCAGGGCCTCATGTAGCACAGACAAGTGAGGTGTACCATTTAACTTTGCTAAATTACTGCTCAGTGAACAGCTGGTGCAACTTTGTCAATTGGAGTAGGATACTGCACCATCTTGCACTTTTCCCAAGTAGCTTATTTGTCACCTGGTAAGTGCTACTTGCCCACATGCAAATTGTAAAATTAGGAGTTTCATGATGACAAGTGGCCAAGCTGTTAGAGCGCTGTTATAGGAATAGTTCTCATATCATTTTAAGTCCGGCCTATGCTGTGATATTAGAACTCTTAAATACTTCCCTTTTTGACTTGAAACTGAGCCGCGCCAACAGGCTGGCAGGACTGTATGTGTCAGGATTATTTAGCTGACCAGAAGAGGTGGCAGTATCACCGTCCACCTCTACACTCACTGTCCTCAGACACCGTACAGTATCTCCTCATTATGTCACGTCTGATATGCAAAGTAGCCCCGGGAACCACTGTAGCATGGCAGAGGCAGGCAGGGGCAGTGTGTGTGTGTGTGTGTGTGTGTGTGTGTGTGTGTGTGTGTGTGTGTGTGTGTGTGTGTGTGTGTGTGTGTGTGTGTGTGTGTGTGTGTGTGTTGCATAGGCAAGGCTGTGTGTTTTTGTCCTTTTCTGTCTATATGGGTGTGTTTAGATGGGCTCAGCAGCCAGTGGCAGCATTGTCGCTATGATTTTACATAGAGAGGGTATCACGTTCAGCAACATCTCCCCAAACAAATAAACACATACCTTATCCGTCTTTTGCAGGCTGAGCCTTCTTGTGCTCAGTGCATGCTCAATATGGAAATGTAGTCAAATGGCCAACGGGCATCAGTGACAGGATAAGAGACTACAGAGACTTGGGAGTCAGGGCTATTCTCCTGCATCAACATTTTGTTCTAGGCTTTCTTTCATTCGGGATGCAGGTTTTGTTTGTTTACTGTACAAAAACATGTGCATGTACTGTATCTGTGTGTAAACACAGGCACACACATACATGCTTCATTTGAACGTACACTTGAATGTGCGCTGAACTTGTTTACTGCATGTGCATATCAGGATGTGTAAGTTTGTGCTGGACGCAGAGTCAGAGGAGTGAGAAACCGAAAGCTCACCCAGAAATTTGGCTGCAGTCCTAATTGGCTGTGTGCTGTTGACAGGATGCTGACAGAGCACGTTGCACAGACAGGTACTGTTTCTCTGTTTCATCTTCTGAATTTGTGAAACTATTTCCTCTGAGGAATTCCCCATTCTACTCATTTTCAGGCATAAAGAAAACCCTTAAGTGGCGCCCTTTGACAAGTTACAAAGCTTGTTGTTTTTCTGGTGTTTGAATTAGGAAAAAAAGGGAATGGGGAGACTGGAGATAGCCCAGCCTTAATGAGACTGTTCTCTGCCTCTTAGCTGGCATCGGTGGTTTACTGTTCAGTGTGTGTGTGTGTGGACAAACGCATGCACTCACAGCTTTGCATTCCACTACTGTAATTTCTTATATGTATAATATAAGCATGTAAAGGTATGTGCACCCATATAGACAACCCCTGCAAAATGCTAATAAGCTTTGCACTTAAAACGTGCAACGACAAACATCATGGATTCAGATAAGCAAGAGTACCGCTCGTCATAATGGCATACTTGACTCACATGCACACGCTAACACAGGGCTTGGGATGGACAGCAAAGACCGCTGGGGGAGGGGATGTAAGCATGATCTGAAACGAACCATGTCTAAAGACGGGAAGGATTGCTGCCTCAGGGTGCTTTTAGCCAACACTTTACTTTGAGGGGTCACAATGATAACACTTAATGCACTTCTTTCTCATAATTTCTATATACATTTACTGAATCTGAGATCCCTTCAGGTGACTTTTCACTTTGCGTACACTTTATTTGAAGTTATGTCACACTGTATGCCTTTAGGAGGTGTAGATGTGTGTACCCAAGAATAACAGAATCACCATGTGTGTCAGTCTAGACTCACTGTCGTGCTTTTGTCATCAGGGCTTCTGGGTTGTGGAACACCTTGCTTGAGGAAGCTAGGTTAAATAAATTAGTGCAAACTTTTTCCGAGGTTTCTTCCCTTATTCTTGACTTTTTACAGTGTGATTTTAATTAAAGCAGTAGTTAGATGTTGGAAAATTCCCTTATTTGCTTTCTGGCGGTGAGTTCGATGGATGAGAAGATAGATCCCACTCTTGTGTCCGTCCATTTAATATAATGGTTACCGGTTAGCTACCTGTTAGCTTTGCTTACCACAAAGACTAAAACAGCTCCCCTGGCTCTGTCCAAAGGTCACTGGAGTCTAAACTGGTTGCCAATAGTTACTGCTCCCAGCCCTAAAAGAGTTCGGTTCTTATGCTTTATTCACAAAATCTGAATAAGAAGAACAGGAAAAACTCCTATTATGAATTGGGTTCACCCATTCTTCTAAGACGGTTACCCCCCCCCCCCCCCCCCCCCCTCCCCCCGCTACTTAAGAAGTCTAAATTAGCTGTCTCATGGGGGGTTATTGCCACTTTCACGTCATATTGGTCGGGTCACGAACCAAGATAACAATATCACTTCTCATTCCTTAAACCTAACCAACGGATCAACCAATCAGAGGCGGGTCATGCTTTCGCCTTTCCCTCTGGACCATCCATTCTAGCATCAAACCTCTGAAATGCTTGGAACCAGATGGAACCGGTATGCAGTACTTCACTGTAGCGTGAACGCTGTTGTTGCTTGGGCGCCACGCTGACGTGACGTTTGCGGTCTAGACGGAGGGGTAAGTCCTGTTGATTAGTTATTCACTACATTAAAAGGTAAATGATGCGTCATTAAAATAATTGTTCATTGTGGCCCTAAAAAAAAAATATGATGTTATTCTACAGTATATGTTATGACATCAGAATTGTCAATTGCGTACTTCTTTCGAGGAATCTTCCAGAAAAAAAGGAGAGTGATGTTTGAGGCTCATGGGAGGTTCAGCATTGAGAGGAGCTGAAGCATCCTTAATTCCATTAAACTGGAGGGAGAGATTAAAAGGTGAAACTGCTGTGGGGCTGTGTGCAGGGAGAGAAGCAGGCGGGAAGCTCACTCAGCGACTCATCAGGGGATGACCCCCACATTTTAAACTACAGTCTCCGTCTCATTTCTCTGTGTGGTACTCCCTCCACTTCAACTGCCTATTTAATGTTACATCACTTTGTTACACTCTTTCACTACTCAATCCTAGTCCTTCTGTACATGTTAAATTTATAAATCAAGCCTTTACTTGGGATTTAATTTGTTTTACCTTTGTTGGACATGATGCACATTTACATCCCCAAAATGAATAAACAGCAGGTGATTCAAAGCTTTTTATTGGTGATTGTTATTTATTTTTGAGCCCAGTTTAGTGAGTTCACCGCACGTTGCTATATATAAGTTAAGCATTTAAAAATATTCACTTGATGTTCCAGTTTTAATAAAGCTCTAACGCAGGTCAGGAAATGTTAATACCAACTGAGCAAATAGCATATGGCTATTTTTTCTTTTCTTTTGAGGTGTGTGTGTTTTTGTTTTTTGGACTTACTGCAAGTCTACTGGGCGCCTGTGGCTGTGTGATAGGTCATCTACCAATCAGAAGGTGGTTCGATCCCTGGCCCTGCATTCCCATGTTGAAGTGTCCTTGGGCTCTGAACCCTGAAATGCTCCCAATGAATGTGTGAGAATGTTTATCTCATTGGAAGTCGCTTTGGATGAAAGCGTCAGCTAAATGCAATGTAATGTGTAATTTGTGCAGACAGGATAAACTGAGTTTTTGGCTTGTGACGTCAACGTGTGCACCATTATCTCCTTTGTGAGGCGTCACAAATGAGGCAACATTTCTTGCAATGGCAGATGTGGCCGAAATAGTACTGGTTACAGGCTCACTAGCAGGACTTTTTACATGTTTACACATAAATGTACAGTTACTCTTCCACTATATTTTGGAACGGAGGTGTCAGAATGTGCGGAGTTCACTGCTACATAATCCAACACTGCCACGACACAGACCAACATCGCCGGTTTTGGACGAGACCGTCAGACTTGTAGTTGGTGGGTAGTCCTCCGGTAACAGTTTTTTTTTAGGCTTCTGACTGGCCAACATCTTCCTCTTTGGGCGACTGGGGTTATATCGCCCCTGTTGGCTTGGCATGCTCTTGGACAGGATTTTTTTTGGGAACGAACGAACGAAAAACCCCACTTTTCAAAATACCCGCGTGCAGTACGTATACTACTACTAGGCCTAATACTGGGTTCCATGTACCTCGGAAGTCATAAGCCGGAGCAGGGAGTGACGTCACACCCGAGTTGATCGCGTTCCAGTGCAACAAGTCGGAATGTTTACATTGGTTAACCAGGTTAACCATTGTAAGCAATACCAGTTGATGACAACGTATTACGCTGTACTTTGTGCATACATACATACACCATAGCAACACTGGTTACACTGGTTAAATGTAGACAGAAGTGCTAATAAACTGGATGTTACAACAGCTTTCATTACTGTTGATGCACAGACCTGCCATGTTGGATTTTGAGGTCCGCTTTGCTCGGGATACTGTGGGGTTCTCCGACTTTCCGAGTCGGAAATCTAACTGCAGGGAAAATCCGACTTCCGAATACAAATGGAACGCACCATAAGTACGGCCTCAAAAAGCTGCTGTAGACTCTTGTTGATTAATAGTTGCAGATTAATCAACTGATTGATTCAGCTCTACTTTGTTTTTTTACAGTAATACAGACTGTTGCTATCACGGCTGAAAATAAATGAAGCTCAAAGTATTTCTCCCAGCAGCACTAAACAAACTAAGTGTTTAGAAGAGCAGATGTAAAAGCTTGCATCCGTTTTATATCAAACAGTGATAGGAAGTACACTTGTATTTACTTTCACCAGTAGATATGTTGAATCAGTCTTCTGAGCCATGCTATTGCAAATCTACTTTAGATAAACCAATAAGTGTAATGGAAAGCTACACACAGTGCATCATTGATTTCCAAAATTAGCTTCAATTTGTGCCTCTGTCACCCAAATTTCAGTCAAAGAGCCACATGTGAAAAGCACAGCTGTGAGCTGAGCAACGCTGCCAGAGGATCACAGAGTACAGCAGTAATACGAGGGTACTTGTCACCGTCTGGGCCCATAGGCTCGGCCTCGTCACAACTCTCCAAAGCTGACATCAGATTGGCCGTCATCTCCGTTTATTATCAAGAGTCTGCCTCTGTGCTGTCGAAGCCACTGTAGCAACTCGCAAACTGCGAATCTGAAAGGCAGGTGTTGAGCACGTGGTGCCGAGCGAGCCATCCAAGGACATGATGGGAAGCACTGACTCACCAACACAAAAGAGAGAGAGAGAACACAGTGTGAATTTTGTCGAAAGCACTGTGATGCCTTTCCAAATCAATTCATTAGGTTGTGCCGAGGTCAAGCTCATTACAATTCTAGCATGTGTGCGTTTCGTGGGCCAATAATGTGAAAGAGAAGCAGCTGTCCACATATGGATTCATCAGAAATAATTCCCTCACACGTTTGAATATCAACCAGCTCGTATGCTGCACAGCTGCTGAATTATAACATAGAGATAATGTCTTGATTAGTGTACGAAGGACCTCATGAAGGAAAAGTGAAGATGTAGACAACAGTATTCACCAGCCAGACTGCGTAAACATGAAAGCATGTAGGTAGATTTAAGTTGATTGTGTGTGTGTGTGTGTGTGTGTGTGTGTGTGTGCATGCACATGCGTTTTTGCGACATTTGGATGTGCACTGTCGGCCGATATGCCAGATAAAGACCGCCAGCACAATGCATGCTCACAAAACACACAGCACGAGTGTACTTGTGTGTTTTCGCACAATGTGGATTTCTCAACGCTGATCTCAGCGAATTGTGTTGTATCTCAAGCAGTTTTACGAACGTGAATATTCATGAGGTCC
Organism: Zingel zingel; assembly: GCA_023566125.1. Classification (NCBI taxonomy): domain Eukaryota; kingdom Metazoa; phylum Chordata; class Actinopteri; order Perciformes; family Percidae; genus Zingel; species Zingel zingel. The sequence continues at coordinate 11,076,697 of CM042332.1, forward strand.
TCTTGTCTTTGGTAAAAGCTTTGTGTTGTTCCACAGGGGTTGCTCGAGGGGGCGATCAGAGGGGGGAGGGGTTCTAGGCTTTGTGTGTGTGCACCACTGAGGTGAATCAATGTTTCATCGCAGGTTCACCTTTTGGTGTCGGGGGAGGTCGTGTCAATCAAGACTGTGGAAAGCTTTTACATTTTGTATACAAGTGTGTACTCCTGTCTCCGTCAAGACCAGTGTGTGACACTCTGAGAAGACATTGACACTGGCATGTGATCTACATTGCACCTGTTACCTAATTCTCATGTACATGTGTGTAATTATTTCTGCTTTACATTTTAAAATAAATAAATAAGCACACACACACACACCACGTAAATATGTTAAAAACCAGCCCTCTAGCTCTCTATTTATGAATAAGTAAACTGAATTTCCTGTCCACTAGTGGCTTCGTTTGCCTCAGCATCCCCCACCGCTTCTAGCTTTCACATGGTCAGCTCTAACACACACACACACACACACACACACACACACACACACACACACACACACACACACACACACACACACACACTACTGTCACCCCTTTGGCTTTACAGGCCTACTTTCACCTCCGGCTGCCATAGCGCCGACATGCCTGCATCTTATGTAACCGTCAGAAGGAGGGCAAACAGAGGAGCAGGCGCGTGCTGTCTTTATGTGCTGGCTTCATTGAGCCTCTGTGATGCCCAGGGGTGCGTGTTAAGCTCCTGCAGTCTGCGTCCTGGCACATGCATAAAGACAGAGCGCCCTCTGAGCAAAGGGCACCCTCGTTCTACCTGACCCATCCATCCACATGCACGTTTAAAGCGAAAATGAATAGGCAGAAGTGTCTGCGTCCTATTTATAAGGAAACCTTCTGTTCCCTTTATCTGTCAGCGAGCTAATGCAGGGAGCTGGGGAAGGGAAAAAAAGGCTTTTATTGTGAAACGGATGCATCCTTTAATGGTTTAGAGAGGGAGAGAAAAGAGAGAGACTACATGAGCAGGAAGACGCAGAGAAAAGCGATAGGACGTACTAATGGAATTTACTATAATCCAACCATTTTCAAATCTGAATAATTCCAAAAGGATTTTTTAGCAACAAATTTGCTCTGCTTCTGAGGCGATTATAACCAAACACAGTCTGACGTAACTGCATTATTATGGCAAAATAATAATATGAGCGAGCACTTTCAAAAAGGTTGAGAGACGGATTTGCCAGTGGGGTTATTAGAGTACACTTGCCCTCATTAAAGTTTCATCAGGTCAGGGTTAACAGCAGCAAAACCAGAACCTTCCAGCTGCTCTTAAAGACCCAAATGAATACTGCCTGTAGCTGTGTTACAGGTTAGCCTCAAAGGTCCGGGGTTCAAACCTCACGGAGGTGCTTGTTCTCCCCATGTTCATGTGAGTTTCCTCCAGGTGTCAGGTTTTCTACAGCCATATAGAAAGCAGGTGAGCTGAATTGGAAACTAAATTTCAAATAGATGTGAATGTGAGTGTGAATGTGAATGTCCAGCGCTGAGATTCCTTGGGTATTGGCAGAAAATGAACAGATTTAATAACCAAAATGATTTTGTTGATCATCCATCAATCAAAAATCAATCAATCAACTTCTCAAATGGGAGAATTTGCAGGTATTCTCTTTTTTATGTCATTGTAAATTGACTGATTTGTAGTCAGATACAATAAGCAGTTTAAAGACCTCCATTGGCTGTGGAGAAGTGATATCTACTGTCTAACATTATATTGACTAAATAATCAGAAAATAAGATATAATCCATACCTGGCTGCAACTAACATTTGATATTGATTAATCTGATGACTAATCCCATGTAGGCTCAGTCCTTGCCAGCATCCCGGGTTTCGAATTTGACCCTTTGCTGCATGTCATCCCCCCTCTCTCTCCCCCATTTCCTGTCTCTCTTCAACTGTTCTAAATAAAGGAAAAAGCTAAAAAAAAAAATATATATATATATATATATATATATATATATAAATAAAAATGTCTCTCACGATTTCTTAATGCCTAAGTTGACCTATATTCAGCTTGTTTGTCCGGCCAACAGTCTGAAAGACATTATTAATGTGTTATTTGCTGTTATAGAAGACAAAGGAAAACTGAAAGAATTCACATATTAGAAGCTGGAATTTTGCTAAAACAAATGAATAAAAATAATGAGTTATCAAAATTGTTGCTGATTAATTACCTGTTAATTGAAAAACTATTGCTGAATATAAAAAGTTTGTTTTCTTCTGCTGTCTATGACAGGTGTTTAAACTTTTTCTATACTCATGCTTGTACTCGTGTGATGAGTTGAGTTGTGGTACTTGTATCAAAATGTATGTGAATATAAAAGCATTGCTAATTGTTATATCTCTGTAAATCAGGCATGTCCAAAGTCTGGCCTGGGGGCCAGTCACGGCCAACAGCCAGATTTCATGCAGCCTTGGTTTGTGAAAGACAAGAGTCATATGTTGTAAGTTTAAATGTTAACAAACTTTGCATTACGCATAATAAGTCATGTTTAAAATGAACATGAGCATAGGCGTTGATTTCGGTGGGGACGGTGGGTACGCGTACATACCAGATTTCGTCATGAGTCATTTAGTACCCACCACTTTTTTAGAAAACCTCAAACGCTCACTTTAGTTAAAAAAAAAAAGTCCATAACACATATAATTCTTGAGGACAGATGCCAAAAAATCCACAACAATCTCTATCCCCACAGAGCAGACACAGCTGCTCTGCTGCTGCGCTGGCTGCACGCTTCTCTGTTCACTACACTGCCTGTCGGGACATTCTGCTAACGTGAAAAAAAGCTTAACGTGGTTTAATGTACCTAAACAACGAGCAATCATCACCAAATGTCTCATGGACATATCTTGTAATGAACACTTAAACCTGTCAAAAGAACTAAACCAAAATCCAACGATTATAGAAGTTATCTCACATTAGCGTTGTCTTCTTCATTGGTGCCTATGGCGAGGAAAAAGCTTGTACCTAAACAATGATCAATGATTACCAAATTTCTCTCTCATATTGCTCCTCATAACCACTGAAAACTGTAAAAAAAATGTGGTGATGACTGATCGTTGTTTAGGTACATTAAACCGCGTTAAGCCTTTTCACGTTAGGACTTATAAAGCCCATGAGAACCGTGGGAAGTCAACCCACAGCCGCTCCGCTGCCCTGCTGAAAATGTAAAGCAGAAACGCTTAATGTCAGATAACGTCCATAATAATAGGCCTTTGGGTTCGATTTTTTTGACAGTTTTCAGTGGTTCTGAGGAGCAATATGAGAGAGAAATTTGGTGATGTCTGATCGTTGTTTAGGTACCTTAAACCATGTTAAGCTTGTTCCTTACATAGGCTCTAATGAAGCAGAAACGATTAATGTCAGATAACGTCCATAATAATTGGGTTAGATTTTTTTGTCAGTTTTCAGTGGTTATGAGGAGCAATATGAGAGAGAAATTTGGTAATCATTGATCATTGTTTACGTACATTAAACCACATTTTTATTCATTACAGGACAGCGTCTTTCAAAACATGACCTGCGCGAAAGAGAGAAAAAAAAAAATGCGTCATTGTACCCAGCACTTCTGGAAATGTACATCTGAATGCGTCTCTGTCCCCAGCACATTTCAAACTAAACTGACGCCCATGAACATGAGGTTAAGATATTTATCAACTTCAAGTTTAAGGTATTCCATACAGTGTGTTCGGGTATCTGACTACAGATGTAAAAGTAAGGCAGAATGTTTTTTTTCTGTTTTTTGATTTGTTTACGCCTGAGCGTAAAATAATAAATGATAATTGTTACAATAAAAAATAAAAATTGTTATAGATCAGTTCATTTGTATGTAACTTTTATTGTAAAAATACATCTCAGAAGGGACCATTGGCCCCCGGGCATCTTCACATTATCTGGCACTCAAGTTTGGACACCCCTGCTGTAAATGGAAGATACAGTTTTTATTTATTTTATTTTTTTTACAAACACACATGTTAAATGCCTAACCACAAGGAGATATACTGCTTTAATCTACTGTAACCTAATTTTGAATTTTTAATCAAATTTCTGATTAAAATCAGGAACTATCTGATGAATGAATAAGTAAACAAGATTAAGAATCTGACCAGATATTAGCTTTTTCTGCGTGACTGTACATCAGGACACTGTGTGCTATGAGCAAATTTCCATCACTACCAAAAAGAAAAGAGCTTTAATACTTAAGCCTACTGCTGTCATTTGTTTGCTGATCACTATACTGCTGGGTCTTATTATCCCTGTCCTGTGTCGGTGACCTCGGTCCTGCTCCAGGCCTGGTGCTGGCCTGGGCTCTGTGCCTGTTGGCCTTTGTTTGCCCCTCTCCCATGATGCCCCTCCCCTGAGGCCAAACGTGAGCCTCTAAATGTTGGCCTGTAGCTGTTCTGGCCCTGAGCTGAGCTCTCAGCGCAGCCCGGAGAGTTCACCTGCCCTCGCCCGGCTATAGCCTCTCTATTATTCATCATCCGTCTCAGGTCACCTCGCATAAACATTCTGTTATCATTTAGGATCCAGTGTCTCATTAGCGCTCCATTCATCTTCCTCAAATATTGCTTTTGTGACTTCAGCTGGCCAACAACCCGCTGCCCTCGATTGATCCTTGGCCGTCTGTCATTCGCTAGCCGGCGGCACCCGAGCTGATGTAATTGGCCGTCGCCGTAGAGAGGCTGCATACAGGTGCTCCGGCGGAAACTGAAGACGCCTCGGCCAGTGGTGGCGAGTTGCAGCGGGCCACTGCCGTCGTCTCAGGTTTTCATCTTCAAAGTCCCCCCGTGGGTCTCCTCGGTAACCGTTGATGAAGTGCATTTCTTTCATTCGACCCCCCCTCCCCATTTGCCAGCACTCAGCTTAGTGGCATTTAGTAAGCAATCATGCTGTGTGGGGACGTGAGAGACGAGGGAGATGTGTACTTACAATTAGTGGTGTAACGGACCATAGTTGGTCCGTGGTCCGTACGGATCAACACTCACAGTTCGGAATGCATGTGAACCGCGAATCAATTGCAAAGTTTAACCATAATAATAGTGTGTGTAAAATAGCTTTTTACTGTCGCTGTTACCTTATGTAGGCTGATAAATCTCTGTGAAGGGTTGCCGTGAAAAGATACAGACAACATTTTCTGTTCATGTGAGCGGCGCATGTTAAAATCCCTAAACGACCGGTACCGAATAGCAAATGCGGATTTCGGTGCCTCATTTCGGTGTTACTTAAATGTCTGCACTGCTCTCTGATGCTCCGAAACAGAAGTTAGGGGCAACAGAAGCATCGCTGCATGTCACGCTAGTAAACACTGTCGTTACACTTGGCAACAGGTAACGTTAGCCTACCACTGGCTAGTAGCTGGATTAAACACGCTTGAAATGTTGACAGCTAAACGGTGTAAAAGTGTGACTGTATTTCGCTGTAGATGATTCCAACACCGGGACGTCCAACAGTCTGCCACTAAAGCTATGAGCTAAAAGACACAAACTAGCGCTATGGTCACTACTGTTGTCGGAAAAACAACGCAGACGTGACTAAATGTTGTGTTTACTTGAAACTGTTAAGCCTCATTTAAAGTTAGTGTAAAATACCCTTTTCTCATCTGTTTTTGTCATTTAACAGCAATTTACTGGTAAAAGAAGTTATTATTGTTAAAAGTTATTATCACATTTTTAATAAATCATTTAAATTCCCCCCTTTTTTGTGCCGATTCGAAAATGTTTCCGATCCGTGACTCACAACCGTGATCCGATCCGAACCGTGAGTTTTGTGATCCATTACACCCCTACTTACAATTCAACTCTTTAACCCAGAGGAATGTGGCATAAAAGGATAATTTTAGTTCAACAAGCTATGCCTCTGTGTGTTTAACCTTTCACCCTCCATTAGCATTGGACTGGCTTTTATGGCACAGACCTTTGTGCGCTCAGATTGGGCCTTCGACACTAAACACAGCAGCTCCATTACTATCCAGTTTGCCTTGAGCACTTTAATAAAGTATGCTTTTGATGCTTTTGTAGTGTGTGTGTGTGTGTGTGTGTGTGTGTGTGTGTGTGTGTGTGTGTGTGTGTGTGTGTGTGTGTGTGTGTGTGTGTGTGTGTGTGTGTCTCTCAGTATACCCAAAACAAATGAAAATTATCCCAAGAAAAAAAATCCATTATGAAGTGATTCTTACCTCTTCCCGTTCTGTTCTTCACAGGAATGCACCGAATCCAGGATTTGGCTTCGGATTCAGTTGAATATTGGGCTTTTTGACGGGGTTCGGTTTCTGCCAAACCGTAGAATTTTTTTTCCACCGAACCCTACGCTTGCACTACGCGCGCTACACTGGTTGACATAATGATGGCGCCGTTGATTACGGGAAGGTGTTTACATAGGTGGACCGTTCAATGCAGTAGGCTGTGAGAAAGTGAAAATGGAACTTGTGAGCAGAAAAAGTGTTGTTTGGCAGTACTTTCAGTCAAAAGAAGGCCATTCAAGTCGAGCTACATGTTTACTTCATTAATGTGTTTACTGTGTTAATGGACTGAGGATGGGAGTAGGATTCGGTTTTCGGTTTCGGCAGAATCTTAACCAGTGGATTCGGTATTCGGCCGAACCCCAAAACTCTGGATTCGGTGCATCCCTAGCTCCTCATCCTCTGCCTTTGCTGCACTGATTCAAGAATACTTCACATTCTTCGATCTTATTTTTATCTTAGTTTTTACCTTCATATGTATTCTTTAAAGATGCCCTCCACTGAAAAAAAATGTTTTCTTATGTTTATGTCCCCTAAAATGTCTGACCTGGACTATACTGACTTGTATCTGTGCAAAGTCCGTCACTAGAGAGGTGTTTCACATTCCTTTACTGAATGTCTGTGCACTTCCCTAAAATCTAAGATTCAAACGTACACCGGGCAAACTATGCGGTATGTCACAGATTTGAAAGCCAATTTCTGTCTAATATGCAAAACCCTGAAAAGAAACCAAACCTCCAGCACAGAGCGGACTGTCAGTAAAGAGAGTGAGAACACACTGTGTCAGCCACTGCTAGTTACAAGTTAACAAGCTTACAAATCACATAAACAAATAAAAGATGCTAACTACACTTATCATTCTGATACATCTGCTAACCCATTTTGGTGTAACAAAGTCTATGGGGCTTTTCCTCTCTTTTTCCAGCAAGCGATGATGTACTGAACAGACTACTGAGAAAGATGAGGTCTCTTAAACACACACATACAACGTATACGCATAAACGCCAATTCGATGATTTTTCCCCCGCCATTTTGATGTCGGATGGCAAGGCCTTTATTTTTGTCTCAATGTCAGCTAGGTCTGGGCGTTTATTAGATGTTCCACTCTCTGCCACAGTGTTTTCAAAAAACAAGCCAGAGAGGCTGCTAATTAAGGGCCAGGCTGCTGTTTGTATTTAACGAAAGAATCCTCCTCATTAGTTTGCCAGGCAGTAATTAGAGACACATCAGAGGGAGAGGAAGAGAGAGAGGGAGAGGAAAGGGATGAAGAAGTGACTGACTCTGCTCAGCACAGGGCACAGTTCTGTTACATCAGTGAGGGTTTAATGAAGAAAGTAAGATGTTATGTATGGTGTCAAATTGACTAGAAAATTGATCGCTACACCTTTTCGATGGGGTTTATGTCAATATATTGAACATAGTATTTCTCTTTGACTAGGAATAATATAATACTAAATAATCTCAACTGAGCATTACATAACAACCGAACAGGACAGTGTTGCTCAGTAATGAATAAAAACCAATAAAGACTCCAAGAGATTGGAAGACCTGAATTGATTAAAGAGGTTCCCTTTTGTCTAGACAGTCGAACAGATAGAAGCACTTTGCCCAGGGACTTCAGTCGGCTGCTCAAACAGCAGACCATGATGTGTTTTAGAATGAAAGTGAAAAGGAATAAATTAATTTCACTTTTGCAGAAAATTTATGAAAAAGACGTCTTAGCAACGCAAACAGCAAGCTCTGCTTTGATAATGCCATGTATTTGAGGATACATTTACAATATAGAGCTCTATAGGGAATGTCTGGTCACATAACTATGGACAAAAACGCCTATTTCATTTTCAGTTCTTCACTAATGCTTTTTAAGTTTCCAAAGGAGTGCCCAGGGTGGAAAAACTCTGATTAATCACTTTCTGTCCAACCAAAGGAACTTGGTAACAATATGATGTGAACCACTTAGGGAGGCGTTTTAATGCTGCCTTGTGTGATTTGTTTTAACCCCATTGACTTCCATTTACATTAACCTTACATAAGTCTGTTTCCATTTGCTTGAACGATAAGTAAGAATGAGCCAAGGACTGACGGGCCTCCCAAGCTCGCAATGACTCACATACATTCTCGAAAGTCTTTAAATCTTCTGCAAAGACTCATCAAAGGAGGATGATGGCATAACTATTTATATCAAGGTAATTCTCTGTTCTGAATCAGCCCGTGCTCATCACTGCGGCATGGGTACATTTGTGTGGGGAGATGAAGAGATGGAAAATCATCTTATTTTGGGAAAACCATACTCTCGCTGTTTCCAGTGGACAGGCGGCCTCAGTTGGCCAATGAGAGTGGACTGCCATCCGCCCACCTGTTGACTAGGCCTCTGTGTGGGTGGACACGGCGGAGAGGACCCTGCTGCTTTCCAGCCTTGTCTCTGTGGTTGCATCTACACACACACAATTCGCTTTCATATGCATAAGGCCTTAATACAATTCTATGCTATTTAAAGCAAATGACTGGGTTTGCTGATCTTCCTTAGTTAATGTAACACATTGGCAATTTGATGGCTGGACATTACATGCTAATTTTGACAATCAAAGATTTGTGCATTTTTCATAGGTATCTGCTTTTCAGATTAAGTATCATAATCAGTTTTCAACCTTTCTTGCTGCATATGTAGTCCAACTTTTGGTAAAGAAAACGTTTTTACATTGAGCAGACACAGAGCAACATTAGCATTGATTTAGAGTCATGTTTCTGGCCACCTGGCGAATGTAAGTTCAATATTCCCTCTCCCTTTAGCTCTGTCTCTGGTCTACACCAACTCCTGAGAGAAATATCTGGCTCTAGCTAAATGCTCCACTATGGTCACCAGCCAGTTGCTAAATTGTCCATCTAGTTCTCCTCCTATCATATTCTTATGATATATCATAGCTGGAGGCAATTCGAGGGGGAATGCCGTCTCATTTGTTAGCAAAATGACCAAAATGCAAAAAAAACATCATAAATCATAAAACATAGGGCTTTCAAGCAGGGGTGCGGAGTTCGTATCCTGGGAGAAGTTAAGGGGAAAATACAAGACTTTTACCCAGCAAACATGTGTTTGTGTTTCGAGTACTACTTAAGGGGACCAGGGTTTTAATCTAAATCACAATCTTTTTTTCTAATCTTAACTAGTCGTTTTGGTGCCTAAACTTAACTGTTGTCGCCGCATGACAATCAGTTTTTGTCGGCTAAACTCAACTGCAACTTTTATTGAAAGGTGTTTCTATTGTTGTGTCCACCCACATTTACATACATGCAAGGCACAGAATACTAGAATCACCTCTCAGTATAAGACAGTCCAGCACCACCACAATGTCTTTAGTTTAGACTAAATATCTCAACAATTGTTGGTTGGACATTGCCATGAAATTTGTTACCTAGGCATTCGTTCATTACGACCAAATACTTGCAAAACTGAACAATTAAAAGCTTGACAAAGATGGGATTCACTATTTGTTATGTTATTGTATTATATTCTATTACATTGTGCTTTTAAAGCTATAGTGCATAGTTTCTGTCTCCCCCATGAGGAATTCTAAGTAATGACAACAAAACTGTCAGTGCATCCACATGATACAAGCCTTCCGTGATCGTACACCCCCCTCACCCCTCCTCCACGCAGTTGCTAGTAGCCAAGGAGGACACGGAGGATTAAAAAAAATATGATGGACTCTTCAGATGAGGTAATTATCTTCACTTGAGTTTCTGCGCGGGAAAGTCGCCGGACGACACTTGTGTCTAAACATAGCCATACTGAGAAATACAGAGAGAGTTGTGTGGAGCTGATAGTCTACAAATTAGCATTGTAGTAACTCATTTGGCAATGGCTTGAATGTAACGGACGTTCATTAATATCAAAAAGTTACGCAGTAAAGCTTTAAACTTTAAATTGGTAACCTACTGTATAACCATATATGTCAGCGCTGAAAATACAAATACAAATGGTTAATCCTCCTCTATTTGATGGTGCTCTGTTATATTTTTGGATCTATCATCTATTATTTATTGTATATAGATAATATGTTCTTTATCTTTGGATTGAGACTCAAGACTTACTTATTGTACACTGTAATTGGTCAGTTGAGGTCTTGGCCGTATCCTAACCTGCAAATAGTCACCTCCCATTTCTACTTCAGGCCTGAGGTTTTATACGTTCCTGCAGGGCAATGCTATTGTGCAAAAAAAAAGCCTAAGAACAAGAGAACAAGGCTTTTTCCTTTGCTGACAGTTGAGCCCCTGTCAATCAACACAGCTCTGGATTAGCTTGCGCTGACGGCTGGCTGACCGACCCATCCTGGGAATGAATGCTCTGCCCTTCCCACACTGTCGCCTGTCAGCACCTTTCACATACAATATTATACAAATGCAGAGCCATTCCCATCACATTTCTCCCCGCTGTCTCTTCCAACTACCCCTTGACAGCAGGTTTTTATTTTTTTACCCCCACAGCGAAAAATGTGGCCCGTGGCTCATCACAGCAGGACAGAAAAAGTCTGAGTCGGCTAGTTGCCTCCGCTTTCTTGGCACTGTAATATACTGTCAATGCAGGGTGAGCTGACAGAAAGACAGAGAGAGAGGGAGAGGAAGACAGAGAGGTAGTTGGGGCTGAGGAGTTATACAAACACGACAAACAAATAAAGGGGTCTAAGCATAAACCAGGCTGTCACAACACGTTGTCTGGCTAATTGAATTGTTCCTGGCAGCCATGAGAGAGGGCAGACCATTTTAAGTTTAGCTTTATTGAATTATTAAATCAGAAAAGGAGGACGTTAACATTTAAGGAGAACATTCTCCAGACTTGTTCGCTGAGGGAGGAGGGAATGGTGCTGTGGCTCTCCGGCTGTACGCAGTCTAACAAGACTTGAAACAAGATTACTTCTGAAAATTATATTACTCCAAACTGCGTCAACGTAGGTTTCCATGTCTACATTACCTAAAGCCCGGCCTATTTTCAGTAATGGTTTCTTTTATGTCAAGGTACATTTGAGCTGTTTGTGTTTTGCTCAGACAGTGCGTATATTGGTAATGAATAATTGAACAGCTAGGCATGTGTGCGTAGATTGTTATACGAGTGTGTGCATGAGTTGATGAATGTTTATGCGCGTGCTTAGAGGGAGGAGGGCTAGAAGCTGGATTTGGATGTCGTATCAAACAAATCCGTCACAAGCTGCAAAGATTAATCCATTCAATTAATCGCCAACTATTTTGATAATGAATTAATCGGTTTGAATCATTCTTTATGAAGAAAAGTAAAACATTCTCTGATTCCAGTTTCCTAAATGTGAATCATTTCTAGTTTCTTCACTCCTCTGTGACAATAAACTGAATTTCTTTGAGTTGTGGACAAAATAAGACATTTGAGGATGGCATCTTGGTCCTTTGGGAAACACTGATCAACATTTTTCACCAAACCACTAATCGATTAATCGAGAAAATAATCAACAGATTAATCGTCAATGAAAACAATCGTCGTCTGGGACTGCAGGACGAGCTCTGGCCATTCTCACTTTCATTTGCAGCTACTGTTTCTCCGTTGCATGCTAATATGTAATTCAAAGTATACGTCCATCGAGGTCAATGGTGTATTTCAAGCGCCGTCTCCTCGTGCCCATGGGGGCTTGGATTAACAGCCTTCCCTTGGACGTCCTTGCCCCGTCTCATCTGCAGTGCCTCCCCCAGCACCACTGCATTATGTTGCATTTGCATCAAATTGCCTCTGCATTGCCTCTGCAAGACTGGCCCTCTTTTCCAATACTCCCCCTCCTCTTCCCCTTTCTTCTCTTGCCCCTTCATATCTCCTTCCCATTTCCCCCTCGTCATCCCTCTCTCCAGTGTCAGGTTGGTGCCAATCTGCAGGGGCTTGGCAGTGAGCTGTTGTGCAGACGGGGCACTACATGGTACCGTAGGTCTGCAGCAGCGATAGTAGTGTTTGAAGTGAAGGTAGCAGTTGCACGTGGGTATTGGCAAGGAATATGCAATGAGCCTAGGAAAAATTACATTCTGGTATAAAAAAAAAATAAATAAATAAGAAAGAGAGGGGGTGGGATACATCAGAGGGAGGAAATCCCTAGCAGGAGGATCCCAGCTCAGCGCTTTCTTTCCCCCTCCTTTTCCCTCCTTCTCCTTTTTCCAGTTCTCTTCTTCCCTTTTCCCTCCCTCCCTCCCTTTTTCTCTTTCCGGTCTCTTTGGACTAGTCTCTCTGCATTGATCTTTCTCGATATTTCTTTTTTTCTTCTTCTTCCATCCCCATTGGAGGAGCTGCTGATGCAATCCACTGCCACTGAGTCCCCTGAACCCCCGCATACCCCCCCCATCCCCCCTCACGCCTGCCCATGTGTATAGTGTGTGTGTGTGTGTGTGTGTGTGTGTGTGTGCATACATGTGAGTGGGCATATTTGCTTTTTGCATGTGCATGCATTTCTTGTGTGTGCATCAGAACGTGAGGGATATCCAGAGCACAAAAAGGGGAAATGTAAATCTTTACCGGCCTTCTCACCATCCCTTTGACGATGTCTCTCCTCACTGCCTGTACAATATATATAGAAGGTTTTGCATGACTGGATGTGAACCCCCGTGCTACAGATTGTGCCTACAATGCTGATAATTGGTGGCTGTTATGTAGATAAGCCCTGGTATTCTGCTGAATATTTGGCACGGGGATTCTGGCTACCCATTTGGCGTCATTTTTCAACGCACTTGGTCGGGCCCCTTGGCGTCACTTTTTGGACGCTCTGGGTCTGGGACCATCACCTTTTGTATGACTTTCTGACGCTCTGTGTTGGAACCAATTTGGCGTAATTTTTCAACGTGCAGGGTAAAACCACTTAGTAAGGGTTAGGGAAAAATCGTGGGTGGGGTTAAAAATTTTACATTTAAGTAACAAAAATGGGACAGAGTTGTGTGAGAACGGGTTGGTCTCTCAGCCTCTCACTACAACCAGCTGACTGTACTCCTGAAGCTCAATAGGGAGCAGGCTGTTCTGCCAGGCTGTTATTAAAGGGCTGTTTGTATTGCCTGCTGGTTTTTTTCATTAGCAGGAATCTTATATCATCGCCTCTGAATATTGCATGAGGTTCAGGGAGGCTTGGTTGTCGTGACACCGCCGTAATATTTCACAACAATCAACGATGGATGAGCCTATTCTTCTGGGTAAATAGAGGGAGGCCTGGCGCCGGTGAGGAAAAACCCAAAGACGGTGACAGTGACACTGACGCTATGACTAGGAGGAAGAAGAAAAAGAAGAAGTAGAAGAAGAAAAAACTAGAAGAGTGATTGGAGTCCATAAAAATGAAAATGCAGTGTAAGACAAATGGAGCAGGCAGAGAAGAGAGCAGGGTAAATGAGGGGGAAAGAGAGAGGGAGAGGACAAGAGAGCGAGACGTGAGCGAGAAATCAAGACGGAGGGAATGACAGGATAAAAAAGCGAGAGATGGGGCTATTAGAGGTTGAGAGAAAGAGTTAGTGAGAGACCCACGCTGCTCCCAGTAATTGAAAAGGCACCGGGACTGATTTAGAGGGGAGCTTAGCTGGGTTTGTTGGGATGGTGGTGGTGGTGGTGTGTGTGTGTGTGTGGGGGGGGGGGGGGGGGGGGGGGGGGTGACGCTGCATTGCAGAGTACGAGGAGCAAGAACAGCCAAACCCCCTGCAATGCTTTGCTCCACTACCTCTGTAGTCGTCATTAGTGAAACACGCTGAAAACGACCCTCCAAGGCCCATAATAACCAGTGAGGCTGCAAAAACATTATGGCTAAATCCATACAGGCTAATTACTGTAGGTGTCTCTGCTTTTTTGGCATGAATAATACAGTGAAATAAAGAATAGGAAAGAACGGCTTTAAAGGAAAAACATACGGTGATGAAGTGGGAGGAAAGTTCCTGTGTTTGAAGTCGATATCTGCACGAAATACAGAGACATTTTCAAGTAGATTAGTGTGTGTGTGTGTGTGTGTGTGTGTGTGTGTGTGTGTGTGTGTGTGTGTGTGTGTGTGTGTGTGTACATGTACATTCACAGTGTGAATGCCAAAGTGTAAAGATCAAGCCATTATAAAAGGTCTTCTCTGCCGTTCTTTATTAGAGTGCTTGTGACACTGTGTCCTTAACTTTAGAGAGAATTGGTCCATTCTTTTTAACATGTTGCCACCATCACCACCACCAACAAGCATAATATGCTTGTTTAGCTCAATATAACAACATCCAAAACACATTAAGCTGGTGCTAATGGACTTCTACTACCGTGTGTGTGTGTGTGTGTGTGTGTGTGTGTGTGTGTGTGTGTGTGTGTGTGTGTGTGTGTGTGTGTGTGTGTGTGTGTGTGTCAGAAAGTGCCAGAAGCTTCCCCATATTGATGTTGCGCCTGGCTCAGCTCACCTCATCAGCTTCCTTAACTTGCTAATACAGCTGGACACCACACCAACTAACAGGGCTCCATGTCCTTGCACACATGCCCTGTCTGCACCTGCCCACACACACACCCACACACACACACCCACACCCACACACACACACACACACACACACACATATATATATATATATATATATATATATATATATATATATATATATATATATATATATATATATATATATACAGAATACACACCCTCACACACATACACACTCCTGCTGTGTGTCATGGGCCATACGTGTGCCTGTTCTTTCCAGGGCCGCTGATACATGATACCTCTGCCCAGTCAATCCTTCTCGCATTACTGCCTCCACAGCGTGCTGCTTCATTTACACGTGAAATATTGATGTTCTTAATTTAACCCCCAGGGTGCTCAAGTGTCCCTTCCTTTACCGAGCAGAGGGGAGGCCTCTTTCAAGGGAACCTACAGCCTCAACCAAACCACACCCTTTATGTCTTGGGATTGGTAGAGACAGGGTGTGTTTGGTTTTGCCTCATTGGTTGGTTGGCATGTAAAGCAACCAGCAGAGTCGTATCCTGGTGAGGTTGTCCTCCGTTTGCTGGCCCACCTTTTCTGTGGGTATGCATGTGTGGAAATAAATAATCAAATGAATATAAAGTGGAACTAACGTGTTTTTATCATATCACCTGTGCCCGTCCCGTCACCTTTCAGCCAATCACCATACTTACCAACCCTGCAGATTTTCCCAGGAGATTCCCGTTTTTCATTGCCCTTTCCCAGTTTCCTCCAGGGGTTGCAATTCTCCAGTATTTTTCCCGATTAAGTAATGACACACTTTCACACCTGTTTTTCGTTATCACAACCTGTTACTGGCAATGTACACTGTACTGTATAAGCCCTAAGACTCTGACTGTTTACTCTCTGTTTGCGCTTCCCCCTCTCCCATTCTTTTTCTGACCCTCCGGGGCCGGAGAGGGGCGCCCGTTGGACCCTCATGAGTCGGGCACGGCTACTGGTGGACACCTCGTCTCCGTGCTCATTGGCTGGAGTGGGTTAGGTGTAGGCATTAGGAGTGAGATTTGTTAGGGTTAAGATAAGAATAGAGTAGGGCAGAGTAGGGCACCTTCGCCATCCTAGGAAACGCAAATTCGTGGAGGCAGGGTGGGGGGGCAGCTTGCCCTCCTTCGCCACAGCTGGGTACCCAGCTGTCTTCCAGAGACCGAGGGGGCCTCCTGTTCCTTCTCGCTTAGGCATCCAGGACCCAGTGATGTGTGGGGGGGAGGACTCCCAGACATCAATGTATGGTATTGATGTCCTCCCTATTTTTGAGGTCTCAAGGTTGCCAAGTATGCCAATCACATGCCCCTGCCTTTCTTAGCAGGGCTCAACAAATGCAACAAAAGTTTGACAAGCTAGCTAGCCGTTGTTAGCGAGAGCAACAGCAATAAATATTTCAAAAATAAACCAGCTAACTGCTGCTGAAAATAAACACAGTACAACGACACAGTGAACTGTGCTTTTATTTAGTTTAACAAGGTTACATATGCTACCAAACTAGCAAGCTAAATAGCTAGGTTGGGTTGTGTTAATTAAGCAAGTGTTGTAATTTTTAAGATCCTCATTATATAGAAAGGCATGCAACTTTGTAAAGAGTCAAAAGATAAAAGTCTTTGTTGTTGTTGTATGATAGCTAGCTCCTGTTGGCACCAAGGAATTAAGATAATTAAGAATAAAATAAAAACAGACTTTTTTAAAATGAAAATTAACTAATTATTTTTATTTTTTATTACTAAACTAAACCTAAACAATTGAATGAAGTAACACTTCATAATTATCGATTTAGTGTGAATAATTTACTGAGTTAATTCAGAATTTGGTGGTTAATTTATGGATTTTAATGTATGTATTTATATTTATATTTTTTTCACAATATCCTATTTCTTTTTTAAATGTTGAACTCATTGAGGCTCGAAATATGAGCTCTGCTATGTTTCTTCCAGTAAAATTGTTAAGGTTTGAGCACCATGACTAGTTAGGAGGTAGCCTGGAACAGCAGAGCTTCGGTCCCAGCTGTCAATCAACTTAACGGCAGTTCCTATTGGCTCGGCTGAGCTGCAGGGAGGGGTGTGGAATGCGGAGGACATTAGTTTGCCTGGTTTTCTTCAAAAACAAACACTATGGCTGTAATTAAGGAATGACAGACAAACTTCCCAGTTACTGGCAGCATTTAGGCAGGGTTTACCCTCCTGCTTCTTGTTGCACACTTCTCCACTTCCCTTCACTGAACTTCAGTTGATTTGATTAATGCCGGGAAACTTCCACAGTTGGTAAATGGCACCTAATTTAAACAAAATTTAAGATCTACAGAGATAATGAGTGTATGAGGAATGCAGAGAATGTTCTGTTTTTCCCCCTGAAAGCAGAACCATGCACCATCTCTGTGTAAAAAGAACAATAAGGTGTGTATATGCCTATCTTAGGGCTATGATTAAGGGAAGTGCTCGCTTCATGCTGTAGGTGGGTGGAGAGCTGTCTCAGGCTATCTTTGCTCCTTTCCAAACATGGTCAAATTACAGTCTAAAGATATTAAAACACTGCAGCTTTTACTCAACTTTTAAGACATTTAGGTAGTATGGTGTCGGAGGCATGGCGGAGACCTTCCTGTCCTCTCCTCTCTGTGCTGTTTAAAAGTGCACACGGCAGTAGCGTTGTGGCCTGGTTTGCCTTACTAGGACAAGCCAACATGGAGTCATCAGCAGAAGCTGGAGGGTTTATTCAAACTCCCACTTGCCTTTTAAATAAAAAAAAACAACATCCCAGTTACAGCATGCTCCTGTCGCCTAGCAACCTGCTGGGTCTTGAGAGAGAAGAGAGGCGTCATAGGTGTGTATGTATATCCACTGCTGTGCGCGAGAGCAAACACACTGCTGCCTCTCCCTCCTGTTTTCAGCTCACTCCCTCCACAACCTCTCCGCCATGTAACGGAGCAACGTATTACACACACGTATTTCAGCCTCTGCTGAAAAATCACCCAATGACACTGCACATGGGAGAACCATGCTTATAATCATTTATTGACCCATTTGTCTAGTCGGAGAAGAACATACTCATTTGTTAAGCTGTCTTTACAGATAATTTTCACAATCAAACATAATAAAAATGACATAAGACATGATAAAGTTCATGGTCTTTTATTTGAAAAAAAAAAATAAAGACTAGCATGTACAACTTGGAATGAATGTAAACTGAACTCAGATGAAGAGTTGCAAAGAACTGGTGTGCTGACACTCCTAACAGCATGCGCTGCGAACACAGTACACCCCTCACTTGAGTCAAGAAACAGAAGAAAAAGTGAAGGCCAGTGATTCTCTCTTGCAAGAAAAGAGGACGGACACTCCATCTTAGCGAAAAAAAGAAAAAGAAAAGAAAAGTAGAAAGCTCACCGTAAGACTCTTTAAGTCCCCCCCTCCTTTAAAAAGGGCAGGACGCACAACTACTAAGATGGCCATCC
This sequence comes from Zingel zingel, assembly GCA_023566125.1. NCBI lineage: Eukaryota > Metazoa > Chordata > Actinopteri > Perciformes > Percidae > Zingel > Zingel zingel. Next base: position 11,094,887 of record CM042332.1, read on the forward strand.
AAATAACATAACAAAAACAAAAGAACATGCCAAACATTTGAAAATGTATTTTTTGTACATCGTTTTTTTTCTCTTTTTATCTAGCATACAATTAAGTCCCATTCCACTTTAACGCTTGAGTTAGAACCTGGTATACTCTCTCATCTTAACAGTACAGGGTTCCTCTCCAAATACAAAAAAACTGTACCAAACCAACAAGAGGACAGCTTATAGTGGAATTAGCACGCTCTGGTAGCCCGTAGGAGGGATGGGGGGGGGCAGGGAGGTTAGTGCTCCGGTCTCAAGCTGCATGCATGAAGAACAGAAAACAGAGAGAGAAAGAAGAGATGGCCAGCCCAGACATTCACCACTAGTAAATGGAACTGGAAGGAGTTCGCAAAATGCGTTTGCCTTAAGTCTGAAGGTTGTAGTTACAGGGTGTGTTGTTATTATTTTTACTTGTTAAGTACTGATGCTAAACTGATCTCCGGGGGGAGGGGACAGGATCACTAACCATCATTTTCATGCAGTTATTTTTGTACATTTTTTTTTATATTTTTCCTGTGTGGACAGAAGGATATTTCATTTCAACATTCAATTATTTTCTATACAGAAACAGTATGAATAAATGAACATTATTTTTTTTCCAAGAGGTAAGTAAAACATTTTGATTTTTTTTTTTTTTTTCCTTTTTTTTTTTCTTCTAAGAGGGGACAGGACGGGGCGGGCAAGCCTCACTTTGCAGTCATCATCTGTACAAACTCTGCAGAGAGACAAAGAGAGAGGACAGAAGACAATAAGGACATCAGCTTTAAGGCTTTGGCACAGCCAGTTGCCAGGAAGAGCAGTCACCTGCTAAATCGTTTAATGCTTTATTCATGTTTTAATCAACTTGAACCCATTAAACCCATTCGACTAGAAAAAGCTCTTGCTTTGTGCTTACGGTTGTGGATGACGATATGCACACGCACATATAAAATAGAAAAATAAATAAGAGAAGACGTTCATTGTCTGCTGAGTACATATTCTGTCTGTGGTACAATGAGGAGTATAGAAGTGGGGCACTTTTCAGCCAAGACTTTTGACCTATTCATAACATATCAATAGCCTTCTAGAAAATGAGCGCAGTCTCTCGTGCCAGGGGAGCGACAGTAAGGGGAAGGGAGAGCAAGAAAAGAAAGAGTGGAAAGGCTCCGGGCACACTGATGATAATTCAGAAGGATGGCTTTCTCCCATCTCTGTTTCAGCAGGCTCCATCTATAGCCCCTATCTAATAACTATTATTATGTGTGGCTGGCTTGTCTTGCAGTTGCCCTCAAAGAAATACACAGCTTGGAAAATGAAGTGCTCTGGTCCCCCTTGTTTAATAAAAGCTTAACACCGTGGCCTAGAAACCAAAGCTATTTGTGCACCATGACATTTTAGTACGCGCTTCCTTTTTTTTTTTTACAACCGTCTTTATCTTACCTTCGTAGTTGACCTGTCCGTCTCCGTCAATGTCTGCTTCTCTGATCATCTCGTCCACCTCCTCGTCCGTTAGCTTCTCTCCCAAGTTCGTCATGACGTGACGGAGCTCTGCAGCGCTGATGTAGCCATTTCCGTCCTGGAAACATACGCCATGGGACCAAATGTGTGAAACAGAAAACTCCCACAGGCTCACTGGTGGGGGTAACAATTCCCACCAGATTGATAAATTAAGGTGCAAGACAAAAACTCTTATTTACCACTAGCCTGGCATGTCTTAAGCTTTAGTTATCTCACCTGTGAGTCATCACGCTTATTTAAAAAGACTCGACTTCTTGCTCCACATAAATATAAAATAAAAAAGAGCTAAAACTTTAGTTTGCCAAGCATAGAAACTGTTCTATAATTATAATTATGCTCCAAAAACCTTTATTTACCTTGTCGAATACCCGGAAAGCCTCACGGATCTCCTCCTCGCTGTCTGTGTCCTTCATTTTTCTGGCCATCATGGTCAGGAACTCTGGGAAGTCGATGGTTCCATTACCTGGAAAAGGGAGATCGATGAGGCACATTTAATCAGCCAAAATTGCAATTACCTAAAAGCAAACTTAACATAATTGAACCCAGCATTTAGCTGGTGAAAAGCAACTGAAAATATTCAGAGAGGACTGGAGGACTTAATATTATTTCAGTCCTACAGTCCTCTTCTTTGCCCCTTCTGTGTATGCCACTAGCATGTACTTATTATCCTACGGACCATAACTTATCTCCAGAGGCGTACCTGTCAGTGACGGTGCAACTTGAGACATTAGTAATCGCAGAGAGAGGAGCAGCACTAAAAATCATTTTAGTAAACACCTTGCTTCCTGTGATAAACCCAGCTACCGCTGGCTCAGAGGAAGGGGTGTGTGTTTCCTTTTCTTCCTCAGGGAAGCCCTGGGAAGATGTTGCATATGTTATACACAGTGCAGCAGGATTGCAGGGGGAAGGGGGGGGGCATGGCCAGTCATCCATAATGTAGACATATAGTATACTTTGTAGCTTGGCCTTCAAGGAGCCTGGATAAACCAAAGGCTCATCTCTCCGGGTGCCTCTGTCAGAAACACTGGCTGGAGGGGAAAGGAGAAGGCCAAAAACGGGGTGTGGAGCGTAGACATTCAGATGCTCCCTCCCTCATGTCCACTTCTTTCCACCCTTAAGTCCTTTTTTTTTGTCCCTTTCCCTTCAACATTGACAACACTGTGTTTTCTGCTGCTAATGACAGCTGCTGTGCTGGTGGCGCATGTACGTATGCGTGCAGTCGGATCAATATCTATGTTACCCTTGTCAAGACTGGATTAGCAGGGGATCAGACCCTCTCGACGGAGGAAGGATCTGTGAGGAACTCAGCGGCTCACCAACTGCAACCACAGGAGGGAGGATGGGAATGGTTGGTGGGGAATCTAATGGCAAGGCGAGGCTTGCTTTTATGTGGACCTGGAGATGTTGGGAGTGTGGGTGGTGTATTATAATTAAAAACGGACAAAACACAATGTCAAGGGATTGAAGAGGAGGTCAGGGACACTGAGGGCAAAGTACCCGAGAGGATTAGCCCTGGGGTGGGATGGATGAGGCAGAGGGATTGTACGCAGATTAACCAATGACAGAGCACGCCTCAGAGAGTGTGATAGAGAGAGAACAAGAGACTCAAGCGTGAGAATGGATGTGTGTGTGGAACGAAAAGGAATGCAGTAATGTGATGGGGCAGATGGCGGTCTCATAGCTATGGGTAACAATCTAAGGACCTGTTATCTAACACACAGAGGCAGCCAGCAGCACCAAGGGAACACTGGGGGTTGGGAGGTTGTCACAGTCTTGGAGAAGGGCAGGACTGCAACTGGAAAACCATCATCTGAGGGGGACAATGAATAGAGCAGCAAGGCAGCCCTCGAGTGATATCTGCTTAACTGCACCTCAAGCCAGCTGCTGCGGTTTGAGGGGGGGAGGGATGGATGCAAGGAGGGATGAAGATACGGTGCATGGCAGGCGGGAAGAGATAGAAAATGGTGGGAGAGAAAGAGAGAGGAAAAAAAGAGAGGGAGGGAGGGAGGGAGTGGGCGGTAGATAGGGAGATGGAGATGAGGGAGCTGTGAAGAGGAGAGAATATAAGGAGTGAACCGAGTGGGAGATGGTGCGATTACACATAAGAGGTGCTGACGCAAACTATCGAAGGCTGAGGCTTCTCGCGCACTTGTATTGTGTGTGTGTGTATGGTCATCGTTTTTCCTGCATCATAAAGCCAACTTCCATCCCGGTTCTAAGAATCAAAATGTAGAGTTGTGTAATGATGACGGGTGATGTGCTCTGACTAAAGCTAATATTTTTGTCATACAGTTATTTAATCCATATTTAAATAGTTGTTATCTTTTTCTTTTACATATTTGAGCTAAGCATGGTCTGTTATATGCCAGGAATATGGAAGGCTGTTATATCCTTTTAAGCACGTTTGGCTAGCTTGCTTCCCGATCTGTGTGGTTGTAAGATTAACAGCGAGAATTTCGTTTGATACCGTAACCCACACTGTTCATAAATTGCGGTCTGGCTTTTACAATCAAATAGCCAAGAGACTATTTCTTTTAACAGCTCTCTGTCTGGCACAAGCCTTCCATCCTCCCTTCCATTCATTGGAATACTTTGCCACGGCCTCCTTGTTTGGTAAATAAAGCTGATTTTCAATGGGGCCAGCTGACATCCCATGGCTGCCGATTTGGGTACGGGATGTGCAAAGCGCAGAGAGGCCTTATGTAACCACTTTTATTTTCCATTACTAGCTTCATTGCTGTCTGACCTAGATTGCATCAGCCAAGGGAGGCAGAGGCAGAACAAGGGGATGTTAGCGATGGTGTGTGTGTGTGTGCGTGTGCGTGTGAGTGTGTGTACGCTTGCTCTTGGGTGCAACTGAGGGGGAGGGGGAAAGTGCTGTGGATGGTGGGAGGACGTTTCAATAAAGGGGCAGCCAAGCTGCGGTGCAATTGATTTCTCCTGATCAATGCATTCCCATTTACAAAATCCTATAAGCTGACAAAGCACCACTGGGGTGAAGTTCCACTGACAGCTAACAGCCTCGACTCTACTGCCCAAGGACGGTCAGCTTGGGAGCTACTAGCCAATTTCTCTGACTCCTCTCTCTGTTTTTCTGTCTTTCATTCTCTCTTTAAATCACTCACATTGCCTTGGAGAGACCCACTGCAGTGGAGGACGTGGTGAACCTCTGTTCATGGGGCGAATAAATCATGGCACTCAGCATGGGTGCTAGCGCCGACAGTCTTTTGACACGTATCCTGCTCTACTCACAAGCACTGAACGCACCTCCTGCGCATTCCATATCCCTGACATTGTCAACTATGATGGAGCTGAACGCACAGTGACTAAACTGCTGACACAGAGAGACGTGTCATCTGAAAATCTGGCCAGACAGTTGGCTTGGACAGTTGGTTGGCAGTTGGTAGGAAAGGGAGGGAGGTGGGGAACAACACCACTGATGTGTTTGGAGATGGAGCAGTAATGGATGCTCTATTTAATCCCTCATGCGTTTTGTAACAGAGGTTTTTTATCATTGAAGTCAAACAACAAAATGGTAATGTGGAATTATGGTTCTATTCCTCCAAAATGACTGAAATTAATGGATAGATCTCCCAAGGAATTGTACCTCCTAGTATTGAACTATAATTAGAATTTTACTGAAAGTCATTTCACTGATTAAAAATGGGGGTGTGAGCGGAAAATGACAAGTTAAACTGCTAATGGGAACATAATGGCATCTCCTTATTAACCTAAATTTTAAAACACCATAGCCTTTGTAAAATGCGTACACAATTAACAATAAATACATTTCCCCAGTAAATTAGGCCAAACGACTGTACTGAGTATATGTTTAGTGACATATATCACTTGCCCAGATAGAAAATGAATAACAAAATCGATGCAATTCCCTGCTGTCTTTGTCATGCAAGACATTCCCGGCACACCATGATGAATCCACTCTTCTGTTTAGGATTTAGCAGAAATGATGACCGAGTTGTCTATTAGCACTGTGTATGAGGTCCAATCTCAAGATTTAACAAGTGTATGATGAAGTTTTTAGTGTGAAACACACTAATATTAACTGTTTTGTAGAATACAGATGAAGCCACCTAGAATTTCCTGTGTCTCCGTACTGGGACCCAGGCATATCCGTGACCGATCCCAGCTGGGGCCGTGTTCTGGCCTTGGCCGGAACGAGATGATGTAGTCAACGCTGGGCCGACTCGTAACGCCCCTAAGAGTCCGTATGTGGACACCAGTTGCAATGGTTTATCTACTGTATCCACACGCAGGAGCAGTGACTGTGGTATCTGAAGTTGTTTACTGGCCTGAAATCAGCTGTTCTTATCATATTTGATGTGTACTGTATGAGGGAGTGCGCCTCCTACACAGAGCATACGTATATTACATATATCATATGGTCAAATCAATGTTGGTCAGGTCGTGAAAATATTATGCTGGTTTTTGTAAAAACCCTGATAGGTTACAGATGTTACTGTTGTTTTTATGCTTTGAGACGGCAGGAGACACGCTCTAGTTACTGATTATACGGATCTATATATAACAGAACTGCATGAAAATAAAAGCAATACGGTGGGAAATGAATTATATTGAGTAAGAAATAACTGTATGTACTTAAGGTTTAGGCAACAATGCAACTTAGTTAGGGTTTGGAAAAGATTGTAGATGTTAAAACATACATTAACGTACGATTGTAATGAAATGGGACTGGGTGAAAACACCGGATTAGAATCCCATCAAGCTTGTTTGGCACTTATGGAAAGACTTCTGTAAGAAGGTTACGCCAGGCATAAAGCCGGAGCTCGTCTGAGCCAAAGAGGCGTTTTGGGAGACGAGACGGACCAGAAATATCTGCAAGTTACTTAACGCTGGCCTAAATAAAGTAGCAAGACCTGGAGTGCAGAACAACGGAGCACATAGTGGAAAGTGACAATTGAATTAGTCTATAGCAGCGTGTCATTGTCATCTGGTTCTAGGGCTGCTCGATTATGGAAAAAAATCTTAAATCACAAATTTTTTGGTCAATATTGAAATCATAATTATAACACAGTCTTTTGGAAAAATGTTGCAATTACTGAATAAAAAAAAAAAAATCAACAGCAAAAACACCTTGAACTGTGAAATTTCCCTTCATACTTTTTGCCATTTTAATTTTTTCCCTTAATTTAAAACAAGACAAAATAAGAGTTTACTTGCTAAATAATGTGCAAAATAATCAAAATTGTAATTGTGATTCAAATTTTGATTAATTGCACAGCCCTATCTGGTTCCATACTCAATTCACAATTAACACAAAATCATTCCTTTAAGATTATTTTTTCAGCCATTTTAGGCCTTTATTTCCACAGGACAAATGAAGACATGAAAGGCGAGAGACAGGGGGAATAACATGCAGCAAAGGGCCGTAGGTCGGAGTCGAACCTGCGGCCGCTGCGTCGAGGAGTAAACCGGTAGTTGCTCCACCAACTGAGCTATCTCCACCCATTATTATTACAAGGTTTTAAACAACATGCAAGCTACGTGGTTTCACAATAGCGCCGTACTTAGCAACGATAGTTGGCTCCGAGACACTGTGACGACACTATGACGTGTCAGGGATTCCCTTTCTTGCAAGTTCCCTCCTCTTGTGCAACTTTTTTTTTTTTCTTCTTTTTAACTTGTTTTTGCAATCTTTGTGAGCCTACTGTGCCATGCGAGTTTACTGACCCCAAACACATTGGCATTACAGTGCAGGCTACCTTCCTGTCCACACTTGCTGTAATAGGCCATGCTGCCCCCTCTGAGTCTGAAAAAAATTTTCAGAGGTCATAAATATGTCACAGAAAACTCAAACCCACGGACAGCTTCATGGCTAAAGGGAGCGAGATGTTTAACAGAACTGCATGACAGTGAACGCACATTTTGAACCCCTCTTCACAGCACAGCAACATACAAACCAGTTGTCCAGCTTGCCTCTCTAGCCTATTCAAATGTGTATCAGCTGATTGAAATGCGACTGATAACAGGTGATCAGCTCAAATTAGAGGTAGATAGACTATGCTACTTTCATATTGGAGGCCTATTATTACTGCGGAATTTTGCTTTCCCACTACTGCTCTTTACTGAGCCCTTTATTAGCATCTGAGTGAATGTTTTCTTTCGCACCTATGGACCATCCTATTCACGTTTCCCAGTCTCGCTACACAAAATAAGGACAATAAAAGGACACTGTTTATACTTTATTACACAGTGTAGACTGATACACAATATGAGATACTGTCAGACAGAGTTTTTGTTGTTGTTGTTGTTGTGAACTCAAGTCATTAAGGTGAAATTTGGGAGACCTATTCAGATCCTGTAAAAGTATCAATACTACAGTGTAAAAAATACTCTGTAACAAGTAGGCCTTAGAGTCCTGCATTAACAACACATTGTGCTTAAGTTAAAGTACAAGGTATAACAAGGTTATCTGTAATAACCTTTAATAACAAAACCAAATATGTTCGCAAATTGAGATTACTGATATAAAATACAAATAAACACAGACACACGAGTGTTGATGGAAAAAGACAAAAAAAATACAGTACATGTAGGAGGGAAGAGGTGGGAGAAAAATTAGGGAACAAACGATTGTTAATTTTTTTTTAAGCTTTTCCATGGGTCAGTCACTTAAAATACACAAAACAAATATAATTAAAGACTACATTACAATAAGTAAATAGACAAACGCATTCCAGTGGCTGAAGGTTGGCTTGAGATTAGGAGAAATGAGGCTGGCAGACCTTCAGGTGGGAGGGGAAATTCTAGGGGGCTTCATCTGTAAGGCTACTGCTGATTCCAAACCTCTTTAAACTTTCCATTTCGAACCAATCAAGAGGCATTTGCTAGATCTATTTCTTATTTGGCACCTGATATGACCTTTTAAACAGGGAACGTATTTATGATCGTCATATCGGTAATGAGTAACTCATAGTTGTTAATATCATGGGTAAGTCAAGTATGTGTACTGACCGTCAGCATCCACCTCGTTGATCATGTCCTGTAGTTCGGCCTCTGTGGGGTTCTGGCCCAGCGACCTCATGACGGTGCCAAGCTCTTTGGTGGTGATGGTGCCGTCACCGTCCTTGTCAAATAAGGAGAAAGCCTCCTTGAACTCTGTAGGGGGTGGAGGTAAGAGTGAGAGGTTAGGTTACCGTTGCTATGCAGCTAACAGAAATGGGTCATGTTAGGGCGCTGCAGTCAGGTCCAAAAAGGTTAATTGATCCCTTTGTGACTAAAGTGGCTTTGTTAACTACGCTCCTGCTTGTCTGTAAATTGGCCCACATGAGAGGGGACAGAAGGGAAGTTGTAAATGTGTCGAGCTCTGAAACCACACAGGGATCTTATCTCATACTGTGGAGGGGAAAAAAAGGAGCATGGTGCAGAGTATTGGAAGCTGGAAAAAGCAGACCGGTTTTACTCTAAGAATGTCTCAATGTCTGCACTAGCGTGTACGAGCAGGCTTCTAAACAACGGACCATAACAACCCATCGAGGGAGGTGCAGGCAATAGTGAGCATTAGCCTTGGAGCCAGATGGGGTTTGACTGAGAAGAGACAGTTTTAGTACAAAGGCCACATCATTTATTTATCAAGAATATCAAGGTGTCTCAATGATCGAAACTAGTCATAAGTTTGTCTGGAAAACTGTCTATTCACTGTTGCTTCACTGGTTTACCTCCTGACTCATGTCTCCTGGCATGCTGTAAATGCTTCCCCTCCTCCCCCCTTTATTTCCTGTTCATTTTAGCTTTAGTTTAGTTGTTTCACAGAACATAAAAAAAAAATTACATTGAAGAAATGCAAAAATACATGCGAGGGTGTGGTAGAAACGGCTTATATAAAATCCACAACCAAAGTACATAGACTAATGTAGACGTTACAAAATCAAAAATACATTTTAAGTGTTAGTGTGCATAAAATTCATAAAAATGTAATAAAAATAAATACACATTTACAGTAAAAACAACAGTTCACTTATCTTTTTGCCAAAAATCACATACATTTTGAAAAGCTAATGATCTACCAAGGGAGGGCGGCTGCCAAATCCTTCAATGTTCTGTTTCATTTTATGCTCTCCATAAGCGACGTGCAAGCAACCACAACAGCTTATGGGATAAAGCGCCTTGCTCATGTGACGGAGGAAGTTTAAAAGGATAACATAGAGTGGAAGTGTTTCACCAGAAGCCAGTAAATATGTGAAGAAAGGACTTTGCTATGAGGGGGAGTAAAGGAGAAGGAAAAAAATCTCTCTGTTCATACCTGCAATCTGCTCCTCTGTTAGTTGGTCAGCCTGTGGTTGGAAAAAAAAAAAGAAGGAGGGGGTTACAAACAATGAAGTTTCTCAACAAGGCAACTATTCCAAATCCCAAACTGTTGCGTCACTGCATTCCTCATTGTCCCCCACCCACAAACCACCACACAGCTCAACACTGGCCCCAGTGTTCAGGGGTCTGTTGGCCCCAGGGCTAGGCCATCACCAGAGGCCTCAGCTGGAATCTGCTCTCAGGACTGCCAAGATTTAACAATAACAATAGCCCAAATTAACTACTAGCCCCATTAGCTAGCAGCCAATGCACTGGGGATGGGAGCATTAAGCAGTTAGAAGACTTGTTTCCATATTTGTAAATTAAGATTTCCTTCACATTTCTTTTCTAAATGGCATTTTCTTCTGTAAGCAGAATCATACCATGTTAAATTAATGTTGTCTCTGCAATAGTTTAATGCCAATTGGAGTTATAAAACTGTTACAAACATTGAAAGTGATCCTGATGAATATGGATACTTGGCTCACACTGACCGCAGAGACTTTATCAAGATGCCTTGTAAAGGTCGTGTTTGTTTCAAAGACTGCTATAAAGCTACCACGTAGAGAACTCTACAAAGGCACTGCACAAAATTAAATTTCCGGCTGATGAGTGGCTCCACGGAATTGACTCACGCCATGGTCAAAAAGTGGGCTATGCCACAGCGGTCCACGCAAGAGCGACTGCTCGGCAACGAGATGCTGTAATCAAACAGATGAAGTGCTGTCTCCAGAGCAGGAGAGAATGCTTAGGCCAGGTTGGTTCAGGACATCTCAGCAGTGCTTTCCAGGGTCATACCAACAAGGAAAAAAAGGCCTGCTGGGTTGGCGTAGATTGGTCCCCCTCCTTGTCTGTTCCCTCTGCTAGCTGAGGCTCTAGCGACTCACACGTGCTTTAAATGGTTTGCAGGCGAGCATCCACTGCCAGGCCTTTTACATAGACTATTTAAGCATCTTTGTGAAGGAGCTACTGTTTTCAAACAAATACCCTCAGCAGTAAAGTGTGAATACAAAGCTTGAGGCGCAAATAACTCCCACAGCTACCTCCCATCGCTGCTTTATATTAAAAAAAAAAAAAAGACGTTTCTTTAATTATTATTGTTAACAGACCACACTGACATCATTGTGCTTGGCAGGAAAGGAACACACACACACACACACACACACACACACACACACACACACACACACACACACACACACACACACACACACACACACACACACACACACACACACACACACACACACACACACACACACACACACACACACACACACACACACACACACACACACACACACACACACACACACACACACACACACACACACCTTAATGGCATTCTTCCTCAACACCAATATTTTCCATCTCCGTGTTTCATGTGAATTAGTCAGAGTAACCAGTTCTGCCTCAAAGCAAATTCCTCCAGCCCATTGGTGTGTCTATGTGTATGTACAAGCAATCTAGCTGTGGATACTGCCAAGCAAACATCCAATAACAACGTAGTCCTTAAATCTCACGGCTGTGGAAATCGGAGACTTGTAAAGTCAATGTTTGGAGGTGAGGTGTATTTAGTTTTGTAAATCAAGTCAGTAAACTCAATTGGTTGGTATCGACTAGATTGGGTTAGACTTGATAAGATTTAGCAGATAACACACTGTGAGCTGACCTTTAACTTTTCAGAAACAAAAGGCCTCTGCCTGTGGCTTGAGTAGCAGGCAGCCACAGGACAGATTGATCCAGCCGGCGAGGGGTTTCACGAATAACATCAGCAGCGCTCATACAATTAGCTGACATTATTCAACACTATTCTTCTCCCTCCCTGCACCCTCTTCCCATCTCCATTTCCATCTCTGAGAGTCGGAAATGTCAAGGGACAAAACAACCCTGCCGATGCTAACATGCCAACCAGCTTGACCGATTCTTTCTCGTCCGTGTATTTCTTCCTCTGTCCCTCTCATCTTTTTTTCCTTTTGTACATTTAACGCTCTCTTTCTCTGCTGATAAGTCTTGCTTCCTATCTTCCCTTAGTCACCCTCTTTGTCATGCTGTGTCACTCCTGCTGTCTCTTTCTGTCCCCTGCTGTCTCTCTAAGTGGACTGGGTGTGGGGTTTGGTGACTCAGTGCTATGGATCCTCCTCTGGCATAGGCCCAACCTGTTGAGGCCTCATGGTGCTGCTGCACCACCAGGCCTACTACCGGCCCATCCCTTCCTTTTTCCTCCTTCTTTCCCTGATACTTGGACTTTCGCCAATACCAACTCCTCCTCCTCCTCCTCCAGACCTTTCCCCTCCATGTGTCTCTTTGCTCTCTCTATATGTAACATACTGTTCGGGGGAAACTCCCTGTGATTCACCATCCACAGAGTCCTATGGGCAGGGTTTGTTCACTGCCAGGCTTCCAGTCTTACAACAGTTCACTGGCATGAGTGGGTCAACCACTCCCACTGTTGCCCGGGCAGCCGGCCACAGCAATGCGCTCCAAACAGGACTGTGGGAGGCAGGAGGCAGTTCACAGGGCCAGCGAGGAATACCTTGTGCTCTCAGTTGATGTCATATTACCCATGTACAAACATACTGCATCGTAGAGCTGCAAAGATTAATTGATTAGTTGTCAACTCTCAAATTAATCACAAACTATTTTGATAATCGATCAGTCGGTTTGAGTAATTTTTTAAGACAAAAGTAAAAATTATTTTATTCCAGCTTCTTAAATGTGAATATGATCTAGTTTCTTCTCTCCTCTGTGACAGTAAACTGAATATCTTTGAGTAGTGGACAAAACAAGACATTTGCGGACGTCATCTTGGGCGTTTGGGAAACATTGATCCACATTTTTCACCATTTTCTGACATTTTAGAGACCAAACAACTAATCGAGAAAATTAATCAACAGATTAATCGACTATGAAAATAATCGTTAGTTGCAGCCCTACTGCATCGTTTACTGTTCACACCAGGTTTAATTTGATAGGGGCCGCAAAATGGTGCAAGGGAACGCCAACGATTATCTTCTTCTTTATCAACGCTGTAGGCACCTTTTTTTTTTAAGTTGCTGATCTGTCACTGTGAGGCGCCCAAACAATTCCTGTAGTGTCTCTACATTCACCAAGTGAAAGATGCCCAAGCAGCTGTCACTCAGACAGATGGGTGTGATACACACACACACACACACACACTCACATACACACTTCCATTCATCCTAACACAAGCACAAACACAAAGAGTCAGTGCAGGTCACACACTGCTTTTCTATACCAGCAATGAGCTCCACAGAGCACTGAACGCCTCTTCTCTTTCGTGCTGGACAAAAGACAGTGAGGCCTCGGGCCGGGCTGTGTCTGGAGGGGAGGAGGGAGAGAGAGGATGGGGTGTAAACAACACCAGCATCCCCACACCCTGTGGACAAGGCTGGTCCACCATATGGCCTGGTGGTGGTAGGTGGCTGAGTACTCCTCCGGACCACAGAGAGCACTTTATCACTCCTAGACACTGGGAACATGGAACATGGCTAGGTGTTGCCGCCAAGCATATAAAATATTCATTGCAGCGGATCAGATGTCCTTCCAGTTACTAAACATGCATCACCAAACAAGAGAGTAACAGGAATAGGATAGGGCCATAGTATGGTCCGACTACTTATTCAATACTTCCACCTCAATGGGGGAGGCTGTTTCCACTTCAATGGCCGTATTGATGCAGACAAGAGGCTTACGCCTGTGGATTAAACTTTTCAGGGATGATGATACGCAGGCTAACTCTATAACAATTCCACTTCACACTCCAATTACTGCTCCGCATTGCAACATGAAACTGTATCGCAGCTTGCTACCATACATGGGATATTTGATCACAGCAGAGGGGGTGAAAGAGGTCTACAGCTTCTTGACTCCCTCTGGCCATTAATGATCTATCAGGCTTGATAATCAATGGATTAGTGTGAAGGCCTATTTTCCACATCCAGATCACTTCCACTTGGTAACTTCTCCTTATGTGACGTAGCCAGTGAAGGGGCTCTGTTTCATTAGCTGGTTGCAGATGTCTGTGTGTGTGTGTGTGTGTGTGTGTGTGTGTGTGTGTGTGTGTGTGTGTGTGTGTGTGTGTGTGTATGTGTGTGTGTGTGTGTGTGTGTTAAGAGAGAAAGTGTGTCTCCAACATCTGTAATGTACATGTTAATATATTTTGCAAGTCACTGAGGCCTACTGAAACATGGTTTCACAGAATGCAAGTTGCTACAAAATAATACATAACATTTAAAAAAAAATATATATATATATAGGCTATAGCCTATAAGCTGAAGGGTAGCATGATGGTCCTGTAATTTTCATATTTCACAATAGTTGGTATTATGTTGGTTTGGAAAAAACCCACTAAACTTCACAGCTGTTGTTTTGGGGTGGCCAGTGTCGGACAACTCACACGGCTACCACATTTGCATAACATCGACAATTTGCAAAGAGGCAACCAAATCAGCCGACATAACAAATAGATAACATGGCCTAAGATAAACCCTCAGAGCCTGCAATAAAGGCGGAACCGCTTCTCATATCGGTTTTTTAGTAGCCTTTATGGGCCAGGCGATACAATATAGCTATAACCTTGTAATTACAGAATATGGTCTGTTTCCGTTGCGGAACACTGACGAGATACAATAGTGCCATTCCCCACCATGGAACGGCACGGCTCGGCTCGGCTCGAGCAAAGATGGTGCAACATAGAAAAAGGGAAGCCAAACGCAGCAAGGAGCGTCATTCGCCGGTTCACCGTGTTCAAACCGTGTGAAAAGCGGAAACAGAGACTAAAACATGGATATCTCTTGATACACGATGCCTCTGATGGATAAATGTCAGCGAGTGGCTCACCTATGTCTCTAATAACGTTAGGCTTCCCAACACGCCTGAGCTCCTAAGGCGGATTGTAAAATGCACCCTAATGCATTTATGGCTGCAGAATTATTCTGTAATGACCCAGAATAGCTTGCTAGTTATTCCGATACCACTAAATCTAGTCCAAGAATGAATTCGATCTGCACCATGCAGCCGTGAACCAGCTACTTGGCCAGATATAGTCGAATACCCGATAACGCTCTATGAATTGCGCAGTTATGAGGAAATACGGTCCCATTTTGAAGGTGAAGACCATTTCATACATAAATCCGCCATGACAAAAAAAGATATATGCCATAATATGGCTTCACATTATCCCATGCACTAGCTGGAACATATAAAATGCGGTTTGCGGGCTTTTTCCGTCTATACGTTAGCTTATACGCGTAATCTATGGCTGTAAATAGGTAAATAACGTCAGTTTGCAGGAACGAAAAAACAATAATCTAGCTACACCGGGTATACACTTGTAGTAAGCAGGCTTTCCTCAAATTAAAACGCGTTTCCCCACTACACAGAATGAATGACAATACATACCATGTCGGATGGGTTGTGTGCTTGTTGGTCTGTGGAGGCAGACTAGGAGTGTGGTCGTTCCTTAGATGGAGTTCCACTGGCGGGTTAGGAGTGTGTATATTGGCCGTGGCCAGAATGGGGATTGTCTGTGTATCCCTCCGCCACACTAAAACTGATCACTCACTTCCTTATTTCAATTCAGGGTTGCTGCAGCGGCGCAGGCCACCAGCAGAAGACATGCCAATCACCGCGGCTGAAACGCCTGCAGTGCATGGAGTGCATCCTTAAACTCATATTAAACTATATAACTGGGGATGCAACAACAACCAACAGTTAATGTTGATGCTTAACTTAGCTTACTAAACTGTTGGCCTCTATCACAGGAAACAATGCCAGAGTCTTAAGTAATAAAGTTCAGATATATATTTGCTCTATATCACCAACAGAAAGCCATTGGCTATATCCCACACTTTTTGGAATTGTACCTGAAATATGATTACATGTGACAAAAAATGCAGGCTAATTGAAAATGATTGATCTGTTTGTTTTGTGCACTAAATGCTGGAAACATAACATAACTTGCAAGAAGCGATATTTTATGGATTTTGTTTGGTAGGCCCCTTGGGAGCTTTTAGGCCAAGTTAGATTAAGTTGCAATAAAGCTGCAAATTAAAGGTAAGCCTAAATAGTTATTGGGGCATTATGGTTTACATAAAGACGGGAATTAACTTTGAGTGGGCAAAAAACTATAGCTGAACTGAGCTACCATCCTTATCATCCCATATGTAAATGGTACACTGACTTGTATGGATTTTTAGCAGCTGTCACTTAGTTAGAGAGACTTGCTCTGTATTTCCACCGCCTGATAACCATCACATGTCATATCAATATAAGGATAGTCCCTATCATGGCAGAAGAAATCAACAATCAAAAGTTACTGATGTGGAAGATGGTGGGCATTTGGCGAAATTACTATAATAACAAATATAATTAGGAAAGAGACAAAAAACAATGGCTCCACACTAAAGTCTAGCAACTATAACTTTATTTGCAATAGTATTGCCATATGTTGCAATTTTAAACACCATAATCAAACTCATAGGATTGAAAAAAATGCAGACTGTGCCTTTAAATTGGAGCAAATAATTGATAGACCTCTCAACTTCACTGAATATATATATATATATATATATATATATATATATATATATATATATATATATATATATATATATATATATATATATTATTGTGAACTTCATATTAAATACAAAAAAAAAAAAAATCAAATCCCAAATGGTGCGTTAGCTACCATCCATCTGGCTTCTTATTATTCCAGAAAGAGAGTTAGATTCTCCCAACACAGAGTACTAGTTTTCAGCCGCGGAAGGATACCTCTAGTGCAGGAAACCGCCTGCTTGACGCTGGAGAATTTGCTGTGCCGGTGTGTGATGGCGTTTCTGATTGGCCACTGCGGACCTGCAATATTATACTCAATGTGTCGGCCGCATCGATTGGCTACACGGGACCTGCATTGCACCAGGCAGTGGCACTTGATGGAAATATAATAAATATAAATAAGGAAACTTAAAAACCAACGAACTTTTCAGCGACGTGTTTCAAACGATTTATTAGTCCGTTAATATTTTTGATTTATTTGGTCGAGACGGATGGAAAATGCGACAGGTTTTCATTGGTGCGAGGTAAATGTTTGATAGGTTCGATATGGGAAGTGCGCAGACTTACTATTGGCTACTACAAAGTGGTAGGCCTACGTGTAATTAACAAGGAAGCATGGCAGGGTTGGTGCCTACTTATTTAAACGGTAAACAACTGGGCTGCGTTACATTTCATGAAAAAAAAACCCAGCTTGCTGTCTCATGAGCTAACATAATGTCTGCTTCCTCAATAAAACCCAATACAGTTCGGTAGATAGGCTAACGTTACAATGACGAAGCAGAATTTGTCAAAGCGGATCGTATCGCGGTGTTGTCATACACATGTAGTCCTCCTGCCTGTTTGAGTGTGTGAAGTGACCTGACACAAGCACCACCCAGTGGACAAAGTCTAGAAGCCATGAACGGCTGGTTACATCAGCCAGGCGGCACACTTAATACAGACACAGGTGTGCTCCGTGAAGAGTATGCATCCTTCAGGGGCGATGGAGCCTATAAGTACAAACAAGTCTTCACTGCAATGTGTTGTTAGTAACTGCAGTATGACGGGTTGCTGAAGTGTTTCCCCACTCATATCTGTATTCATTCAAATGACAGAAGACCTTCAGCCTAATACTTCTAAACAGAGTCATAAAACATCACTATGTGTTTTACATAACATTCAAGACAATAGATAATAAGGTAGCCTACCTGTCCCAAAACGATGATTTAAAGGGAACTGTTTTGTACAAGCCATCCATTCAGTGCAATAATTTACCATTATTTATCAGGAAATCCCTGAATAACATTAGTTGGCATAAGAGATTTCTAACGAGTCCTAGATATATTTAAGGTCTGTTAGAGGGTTTATATATTATTATAACAAGAATATAACAGGGTGTAAAGTGTAGGCTATTATTCTTGATTTGTAGACTGCATATTTGATTGTATAGAGTATGCTTCATTGCTGCTGATTATATTAGACTAATGCTGCATGTTGTCTTATTTAATTGCCTGTTTTATGCGCGCATGTATATGCATATGTAAGTCATACATCATATGAAAAAAAATTGTTTTCCCTGTGGACCTCAGGGAGAGTAGCTGTTGCACTTGTTACAGCAAATGTGGATCCACTAAAGAAAAACAAACTTCCTAATTTTGGACATCTCTATTAACATTTTTAACACAACTATCTGCAGCTGAGTCAGAGACCAAGCTGTCTGCAGCCTGTCCTCAGGTCCAGTAACTAACTCAAGTTGAGTGATTTAATTTGTTACTGGAACTAATCGGGACGTCTTACCAAAAAACTTGTTCAGTGTGCGGCCCTGAAATTGGCTATTGCATAAGCAGATGTCCATTTTTCTTACTGCTTTGCATCTCCCAGTCACTACCCCACTCACAAGCACACACACAGATTTCTTGTTTGACTGCTTTACTCTTGGCAGCAACACAGAGGTGAGAGAATAAGCATGGTCATTTATTCTCCTGTAACTCCCCTGCACATGTGGGATCTGCAACCGTTTGCTCAGCTTAAACCTCTTGCTGCCCCTTGCAGAGGATAAATTAAACTCGCGTATCTAATAAGGATTAGTCAGCAGGTGCACCCACGCAAGACTTTGAGCATATCAGTTTAAAGTATAAAAATAGGATTGTTGTAAGATTTGCGTGGCAAATAATTGATCTTCACCATATTGCCATCCTATACAAATACAAAAAACCTTTGTAATTATAATGTAACTCATTAGTTTTTCTTTTGGATTTCTTAAGAAGTTCCTTGTCCCTTCTTGTGTTTGGGAATTTATAATCTTCAAAACAAGGCTTTTATTTGTTTTAAGCAGAGCACTATCGACTCGAGCACAATCTGTACACATCGTGAATGAACAATAACGCGGATGTGACATTTCAGAGAATGCCAATACCATGTTCAGCCCTGCCGTATCATCCCCCATCAGTATCTGTGTGCTTTAGAAAACACCCAAACCACAGTTTGCCTTGAGCTGACAGGGCAAATGCCTCATTAGAGTGCACACCCCTCTTCTTGTAACCCTCCCGGACTCTCTGCTTCAACATGCCACGCTTGATTTAAATGTTCTTCCATTTTCTGAAATGTGCTGCGATGTATGAACTGCAGTTGAAATGCGTGACTGATTTAATGAGTGTTTTTTTTCGAGGAGGGGGCTGCAGCAGTAGCTCCCTTCTCACCCAAGCCTCGAGATGGCCCTGCGAAGTGGTTCGATGCTTGCTGCATGGGGGCCACTTTCTGCTGAGCACGGAGTTACACATGGCTCCACATCAAGAGGAATTAAATCAACACTGCTGTTCTCCGCATGTCAGACTGCAGCAAGGGCAGCTTTGCTGGATTGAATTAACCACGCTGTAATAACTTAAAGGCTCATTTGAATTCAAGACAGCAAAATCAAATCACAAGACTGCACTCATCCCCTCTGCCTGCCACAGATATATTAAGTGCAAAAACATGCACCAACATTCTCTTTAACTCTCTAATGCTGAGGCACAGTCCCTTTAAACATTAAAGAGTGAAGCATTAGTGCAAGGACAGTATGTGTATGTGTGTGTGTGTGTGTGTGTGTGTGTGTGTGTGTGTGTGTGTGTGTGTGTGTGTGTGTGTGTGTGTCCTGGAGGCAAAATGCTACAGTCAGGGTGGTTTTAAGTCCTTCTGTAACCCCGAGATTGAATTGTGTGTTGCCAAGTGTGTGGAAGTCATATGGAATATTCTAATAATTAGTGGATAATGTTTCTTTTAAAGGAGGAGGGAATGGGGAAGTCCTTCAGGCTTTTGTCTTTTCTCTGAGCTCTGGATATTACAGGGTTATCGTCCTGAGAAAAGTATGTGAGAACCAAAACCACGACTACATATTGACACGATGGATTCTGTTTGTGACACCAAGGGCACGGAGACTGAACTAAATGAATAATTTATGTGATTAATTATCTCAAGATATTACAGAACAGCGATGAACTCAATATACAGAAATCCAATGAGCAGCAGACGTCAACAGATGCTGCCTCTGTACAAACAAGATTTGCGAAGGTGCTGCGAGCTAAAATGCTCCAGAAAAAAATAAAATAAAAAAGATGACTTACACACTACCACCATTTATTTTTGTTGTCCTTTTAATCACATAACGGTAACAGGAGAGTGGGATAAGCCAGACAATGACATGCACAAAATATATCAAAACTCTCTGGGGAGACAGACAACTCAACTGCTGCCTCCTCTCTTTCACACAGCGATAGATAGAGTAGGGGTGAGTGGTGGGCTGAGAGGGAGAGAAAGGTTAGAGGTAGAGCCCCTCCGGCGTGCCCTCCTGCTTCTTGTACAGGACGTTCTCCTTGGACTTCTTGAAGTCTTCGTTGGTGACTTTCATACGGCGCTCCCGCAGAGCCATGAGGCCTGCTTCTGTGCAGATGGCCTGGAGGACACAGGGAGAGAAGGGGGGGGGGGGGGGGGGGGGGTACATGAACTGTTTACACCACACCCTCTGTTTACACCACAGTAAGAATGATTGCGCAAGCTCAGTCTAACACCGTGGAGGAGCAGCAGTAACAACGCTCTGCTTTGTCTTGTCATTAAGTTAACTTACGTGTCAACTTAACTTTCCTGCTTAACAAGGTTTAAAACTACTCAAATATGGAAATAGCTGATTTGGAGTTATAACAGAAACCACGATTAATTTCTTTGACAATGTTGTATAAACAGTATATCCATTATTTAACTAAAGCTGGCTGTAGGTGGCATGATTCTACTTGTATTCCACTATGACAACCTGTCACCTTTGAAATTAATTATAAGAGACATAATTCAAAAACGTAGCACAGTTCAGACCACAGGATGAACTCAGTTCATCTTACAGGCCCACAAAATGTCCAAGGACAATAACAAGAAAAGAGTTGTCTCACTTAAACTTACACACTGGTTCACACTAAGTTTTTCAACACTGACAGTATGAGATATCAGAGAAGCTGGTGAACTATTTTCTGCTCAATACCAACTATTGCAAACGACTGACATCATTTATATGATAAATGTTGATAAATCGACACAAAACTAACTATATTTAAGTATCTTACAGACGGCTGGAAAGCCACTCTGGGTGTAATTCTGTCAGATTCCCACATGAGGGCAGCAGAGTTGAGTCCGTGAGAAGTAAAGAGTTCAATGTACAGTAACCTTTGAGTGGATCTTTTTAAATGGAGAACGTAATACAATTAAAACAAGTGTTGATACTACAATCATTTAGAAAACAAGCCCTTGTGGCTTTCCTTCATCTCGTTACACCCCCCTCTTTCCTGCTGAGCCACAGTGTAAACTGTCTCGCTGCCATCGACCTGTTGAGCTCACACAATCAATAAATGGCCACGGAACCAGGCCGGAGCAAATTAAGGAAACAAAAAACAGAATACATCTTCGGTGAAAGGATGCACTTCGATTGGACAAAACGCCAACCATGCTGCTTAATCCACTCTTATGTTAAGACAGTGTACTCTCACAGATACGGTTACATCTGTGAAATACTCCCCGAAACCATTAGCCCTAGCCATCACGCAGTGCATGGAAGTTTGGGCTATGGTTGGAAAATGCCATGTTCTATTGGCCTAGCCTTTATCTGTAAAGATCCGTTCTGATCTGAAGAGCAATGTGGCAGGTTCAAGAGGTCAAACTGCTAAGTAGATTTTGGACCCAGCTACTGTGGCTACACAATTAATCGCAATTTTATCCAAATCGCAATATGAACTAGTGTAATATCCAAATCGCAGGGGGAGGGGGGGCCGCAATATTTGTTAACCCTTGTGTGTCTTCCCTTCAACCTTGAAACAAACACTTTTTTCGATGTTTGACGCCTTTTTTTTTTTTTTTTTTCTCCACAGTTTGTTTTTTCCAACATTTTACATTTTTCTTCTACACATTTTCAGCACTTATTTCTACGTCCCATATTTTCTGATATAAAACAAAAATTTTGAACGGATCAATGTGACCCGAAGTCAACACAAGGGTTAAAAAGGCAAAATATGTGTCAAACCATTCTGAAATAAAGTATTGTGGTGCTGTAGAGACGTCCCGGCCTACAAATCGTATCCTAACAGACTAAAGAAAAAAAAAGAAAAAAATCTTTGTTTGGTACAGATCCTCGCAAAAAAAAAAAAAATGTCCTTATATGGTGCAGCCCTACCAGCTACTGTGGTCAGAGGGAAACCCAGTTTGCAGCTATAAGTGGACCGTGGTCTCGCTTACCTTAATGTCTGCTCCTGATAGGTCGTCCTTAGCCAGGATGAGGTCATCAAGGGTGACATCATCTGCTACGGTCATGCGGCTGGTGTGGATCTGGAAGATCCTCCTTTTGGTCTTCTCATCCGGCAGGGGAAACTCAATCTTACGGTCGATTCTCCCTGAGGAGGAGGAGGAGAGAAGAAAACTACAATGTCATAAATTGCTTGCAACCTGCTGAAAAGAGCTTCTTACAGTTTCGCCAATTTAAAATGTTTTTCTGGCCACACTCAAACCCCAAGCTTTTACACTGGTTTCCAGTAAAGCATTTTGAAACAGATCTGATCAACTAACCATACTGCAACAGTCTCAGTGCAAGCCTAAAACCAATTAATAATAACTTTTAATAGGTCAAATGAATAATTGATCTTTGAAATTACCAAGAATTTTTTTTTCCAAACCAGCAGAAACAGGTTTTCAGTCAAGAGGAGACCTGAATTACTCTTCTGAGTCTTTTAGAAATAATAATGAGAAAGCACTTTGTGGAAGTACATTCATTTGTGGTAGTGACCACCTTTAACATAGATATACGTTTTAAAGAGTAAAGAGAAAAGCAAAAAAAATAAATAAATAAATCTCTTAATTTCTACTTCCTGCCATGACTCAGCAGAATACAACCATTTCCCAAATGTCTGTAAGATAGACAGGATGGGACTGACCAGGTCTGATGAGGGCTGGATCCAGGGTTTCTATCCGGTTGGTGGCCATGATAACTTTCACGTCTCCCCGGGAGTCGAAGCCATCCAGCTGATTGAGCAGCTCCAGCATGGTTCTCTGGATTTCCCTCTCACCGCCAGAGTTAGAGTCATACCTACACAACGGAGAGGAAATATACACTTATGTTAAAGTGCTCATATTATGCTCATTTTCCGGTTCATAATTGGATTTAGAGGTTATACCAGAATAGGTTTACATGGTTTAATAAAAAAAAAAAAAGAAAAAAAAAAAAAGAAACATTTTGTTGTACTGCAGCTTCTCTTTTCACCCTGTGTGTTGAGCTCTCCGTTTTAGCTACAGAGTGAGACATCTCACTTCTGTTCCATCTTTGTTGGGAGTCGCACACGCTCAGTAGCTATGTAAGGACTACTAGCCAGTTAGAAGCAGAGTATGAGGGCGTGCCACGCTAGCAGCTAGGCGAGCATTATAACGTGTGTTACAATGTGACGCACGTTCGTCACAGAAGTGAAGGCTGGACTACAATAGAGCTGTTTGGAGCAGTCTGTGAACAGTGTTTTCTGTTGGAGATGGTAAGTCCCTTTGGGGTGGACTTTGGGCTTTTTCCACTTTGTAAACCTATAACATGCACAAAAAAAGAGATATAACACAATAAAGGAAAGGGAAAATGCCTAAAAGCATAATATGAGCATTTATAGAATCCACTACATGGCGCTATATCCTCAGACTCCAGGACTTAAAACGTGTTTATCCCAGTCTTGTTAGCACAAACCCATTTAACGGGGGTTGTTTCCATATTTTCCATGAGAGGTTTAAAGAGTAGCTCATTCATTATTCACGCGAGTCGACCTCCGACCAGCCTCATTATTTAAGTCAGCCAATATCCTACCTAACAACATTACTGTCTTTTTTTACATTTGGTTGACATTTTGCTATGAAAAACAGACAAAAAGCTTTTGATTTTGTATTTTCTACACTGCCTGTTGCCACTGGTCCTGTCCTGGTACATACAGCTACTGCATTATATCATGGCCACCTGACAAACAAACTTGCAAAGTGTATTGTGCATACTGAAATTTGAACTTAAACTTGGTATACTCTAGTTTAATAAGCTTACATCATTTCTAAAATCTCCTAAACAGAAACACACTTTCAGCTAGATGAAAAAAAAAAGTCAACAACCTGAACTGTTAATGTGCCGTTAAGTACTGACTAAAAATAAAACTGTAATATATAGGTGTAGCCAGTTA
This sequence comes from Zingel zingel, assembly GCA_023566125.1. NCBI lineage: Eukaryota > Metazoa > Chordata > Actinopteri > Perciformes > Percidae > Zingel > Zingel zingel. The sequence goes on from CM042332.1 coordinate 11,119,006, forward strand.
TCGCACTTACTAATCCAACACCTTGTCATCTACTTGTGACTCTCCAACACCAAAGGTGATACATCACCACTATGCTCTCCGTCTCTCACCTTCTCTGTCTGAAATAGTTTGAAGCAGACAACCGCGTACCTCTTAGTGCCGATGGCATCGATCTCATCGATGAAGACGATGGAGGGCGCGTACTCCTCTGCCACCCTGAAGAGCTCCCGGACCAGCTTGGGCCCGTCTCCCAGGTACTTCTGGATCAGCTCCGAGCCCACGACGCGTAGGAAGGTGGCTGACGTCTGATTGGCTACGGCCTTGGCCAGCAGTGTCTTGCCTGGTAAAAGCATAACATACATTCACTCTTTGCCACATTTTGAAGTATACATTTAGCATGACAATTTGGGGGGGGGGCAAGTTAGTTAAGTTCCTAAGAACCCTAACATCAACAGTTGAAACCATGTTCATTAAATGGGTTTTATTCTAGCCGTTTATTACTCCATGTTAATTATTGATAGGGTAGAACAGCGACACCCAGACTGGATTTTTGAGATACTTAAATTGATCTGTGATTTTCCATAAAAAAGGTAAAAAGCGTGTGAACAGAATGCCACTTCTAGTCACTTTAGAGAAAGAGCTGCAGCTACAGTGTTTCCTCTATGTTGATTTGACCTTGGCGGCCCCCCACGGCAACATTTCTGCCCCCCCATGGTATCAGAAATAGGGCTGCATTGTTAGAGTGCATGTCGGAGAATAGCGCGGACACAGACAGTTGAGATTGTGTGTGTGCGTCCTTGAGAACTGAAAGTCGTATAACTTATGTTGTCAGTTCATTTAAGCCCGGTCCTGCAAATTTAAATGAAGTTAACTGGTGATTTCCGTTGTTTCTATTCTTCACCTGCAAGCTAAATTGCATGCGGCTGTTGATTCGATAGCAATTGCTGAATGCCCTCGCCCACGTTTGTATTTTAGGTGCATTATTTACATGCTGAAGTAGTTACACTGCATTAAGATAATGTAATTAATAGTGGGTTTATTGTTATTTGCTACAGAATGTGTAACCTATATGTCAAGATCAAAGTTGGCCTATATAGTAACTAAAAAAAAAAAATACAGTTCAATCACAACTGAAAATATGCCTCATTGTGCGTTTGAGTAGAGGTGAAGATATTAGTTTGTTTGGCAGCGAAGTGTCAGTTCCGTTTCATGGGGGGGGGGGGAGTGCTGCCCTGCCCCCACTGCTAAAAAAAAATCCTCATCCTCAAGGAAACACTGAGCTATTCGATTTGCAAATGCGTGGGCAGTTCCGGTGACATTTTCTGCCAGATATCTCATTTAATTGTCTTTTTTTCATTCGCTGTAGATGTTTGTTCTTGTCTAATTTTGCAGGATATACACTTTATGTATTTTTCCACTGCTGGAAAGCTCTTATTTGAGGTTCAAAGGGTTTGTAGGAGCCCTAAATATCACACACAACCCAGGTGCACCTAGAAACTGTCACACACATTATTGTGTAGTTAGATTAGTCTCCTTCGGTCACCATCCAGTTGCAACATAACATTCACATCGATACGAGATTAATACCACCACTGAAAGAAAGGAATATATGCACTTTCTGCAATACTGACTTAGTTTTATATGCAACTGTTGTCTTGTTAACTATTTTTTATTGAGATATTTTAAAACTATCCTCTATCCAATTTGAATAAACATACAAAAATCTAAATTATTTGGACAATGTGTGGCAGTAATAGATAGTGATAATAAAGATGGAAGGTACTTTTTGTATTATTGCCTGGTCAAAACCTTTAAAAAAATAGGTCAGTATCTATTGTTACCCTTGAATAAAAATATTGTATCTTTTTATTTCATAAACTAGGTTCATAAAAAGGTGATAAGGTTCCCAACAACGCAGGGTGCCACCAGCAGCACTGAATAAGACTAAGATTATTATGGCTCTTTTAAAACGATTACAGACATGTATTATGTCTGAAAGGCTCTTACTGTTCTCCCCATATCCTGGCAACACTCGTTATCTTTGTGCATATTATCCTAAAAAAAAGACATGACGATTGACACGCACAAAGATTATTCTTCCCCTTGCCTTTGTGCAGGAATTAAACTTTGTGTGCGCTATTCTATATGCAACTGTGATGCTGTGTAGTTCTGTGTAGTCACTTGCGAGACGCAAGTGACAGAGAGACGGAGGAGAGCAGGGAAAGGAAATGCATCTGAAGGTATTTTAAATAGCGTTTAAAAAAAAATAAAAAAATTAGTAACGAAACGCAATGTGCGTCGGCCGGTGTTGATAGTGAGGTGCACCGCCACACATTAGTCTATGTGAGGGTAACACTGGATTGTATTGCAATTCACAGCCAAGCTGAAGCATAGTGCACTTCCCTTAACCATTATTATTAAAAGTGCACTATGAGTTCCTGCATGACGTCACTTCTGTTGACGTTCCAAGTAAAAACAAAACAGAGCAAGCTCGCCCCTCCCTCCATGTTTCCGTAACTGTCATGACTAACCCACACCCCCAACCATCTTGTCGGTGATTGGCTGGAGCAGTTTGTTGTATTTTGGTGCACAGCCTGTGCCCCTAGTGTTTGACGTTTACGGACCCTGTGTTGTCTCCCGAGACCGGGCTTTTTCACAGTGCATTCAGGGGGCAGGCAGCTAGCGGATCAAGGAGAGATGCCTACGATTTGAGACAAAAATGAAATCGCGCTGAAACCATGCAGGAACTCATAGTGCACCTTTAATAACCCTATAACCATTGTCCAGTGAATAATGGATTTGATATGTAAATTTGGAAAAAATATGACTTTTTCCAAATGCTGTACCCTGTGACAAAGGACCCGCAGTCTTTTTTTTTTTTTTTTTTTTTTCACAATTGCTGAAGGTTTTTTTTTTTTTTTTTTTTTTTTTTTAATAAAATGATTCCACCTGTGTTCCACTGGCCGTGGAAGACTTTTAGTGTCAGCACTGAGCGGCTGCAGGAGGTCGGTGACAGTTTCTCACCTTCCCTGCTGTGGTGCCCTTTAACAAAAAGGTCCCTAATGACCAAATGGAATTTGCCAGTGATGTCAATCTGGGCTAAATACACCTTTAGTTGTGGATTTCACTTGAAAACCGGACTGAACCAGAAACGTAAGGTTGGGCTATGCATGTACATGCGTGCATACCGTATATATGATTATCTTTATCAGTGTATCATAAAGAGTGATGGGGGTTATTATAATCATTTTCTATGAGCAAGAGATAATTTTGCGTGTATTTTAAGTGGACTGTAAGAAGTAAGGTACCATGTTCAGCCTTCATGAAATAACTGAAAAAACAATTACAATGTTGCCATATTTTTCATTTTCTTCGTCATTTCCCTAGAACTTATTAGAAGGTAAGTGGATAAAAAAAAAAAAAGTCAAATATTTAGAGCTGCAAAGATTAATCGATTAGTTATCAACTATTAAATTAATCGCCAACTATTTTGATAATCAATTTTGAGTATTTTTTTAAAGAAGAAAAAAAAAAAAAAAAAAAGGTGAAATTCTCCTTTTTTTCAGCTTCTTCAAAGTGAATATTTTCTGGCTTCTTTACTGCGCTATAAACGTAACCCTCATTTCTTTGAGTTGTGCAAAACAAGACATTTGCTGGCGTCATCTTGGGCTTTGGAAAAGACTAATCGACATTGTTGACCATGTGACTGTTTTTCTTGGTTTCTAGAGTTTTAGAGCCACTGTTGGTACCATGGAAGCACTCACCTGTGCCAGGCGCTCCATACAGGATGACACCTTTGGGAGGCTTTATGCCCATCTCCTCATAATACTCTGGATGTGTGAGAGGCAGCTCCACCGACTCCTATTAAAACCAACAGAAAACTGAAGTGTTAGATACATAAACAATTCAACCTTCAATCTGCTTAAGTTAGTCGCTCAGCAAAAGTAGTTGCAAGTGATGTAACCGGGTCTCTGTGAAAGCTATAAAAAGTATTAGCCATATTGTGATCAATATTTGATTTTTGTTTAGAAAACTAGTAATACAGATTGAGAACAGATAAATGATGCGGCAAAAGTGGTTTGAGAAAATCTACCTTAATAGGATACCTTTACCTGTTGTGAAAAATGTGGAATTATAACTAATTAATGTAGGTTCTCTATGAGGGACAAAGCAACCAACATGTAATGACTACTTTTGAAGTCCACAGGGGGGGAGCATTTTACACTACAAAGATTATGGGTGCAGTATAACTTTAAAGCTGTGGTAGCCAACTTACTTTTGCCATGGACGGGCAAAATCTCCATAATAATCTTTCAGCATTTTGTAATTCAAGTGGCCTGAGAGACTTCTGCACTTCCCACTGGCTCCGTTTTCAGGTTTTAGAAAATCTAACTTATGACGGGAGACTTTGGCCAAGCACAGGTCATTTCAAAGAGAGAAAGAGTGTTTCCATTGGCTGCTCTGCACATGCATATGCCCCGTGCGACAAAGAGGGAAGAAAGAGAGCTGAAGGAAAAGATATCACTATACTTTAAAATTCTGGCATTTTTTTTTGCTTTCTAACCACTAACGACTTTAAAGCAATACTATGTAACTTTTGCTGAACAGTGGCCTACTCAGGGCCCAGGCCCATTTTAACATTGCAGGTCGAAGTGCGTGCATTATATACTGCACCTTGATCTCCTGGATCTGATTGTCCAGTCCTCCGATGTCAGCGTAGGTTTCTTGTGGGGCCTTCTCCACCTTCATCACCGTCACCAGGGGATCAGTGTCATCCATCAGCACGCCAATCACTGCATGAACCTACAAGTGACACACAAACACAAGACAACTTGTGACTTATGAATGCGTTTTCAAAAAAAGGTCAACCAAATTAAGGATTCCCTGTGGATATTACCTTGTGGTTGAGCAGGACAGAGCAGCCTGGCTCAAGCAGATCCTTATCCACAAAGGACAGGATGCTGACGTAGTGCTCTGATCCCACTGAGGTGGAAACGATGGCGTGGTTGTCATCGATGATTTCCTCCAGAGTGCCCACGGACATGGGGGTCCCTCGCAGGTCGTCCACCTTTGACCTCTCCTCCTGTAAAAAAAATAAATAAGATAAGACCAGGAATATTGTAACAGAGAAATAGTAGCAGAGGTGAAAACTTGGTTGGTTCTGTAGTATGACCAAAGTTCGATAAATTGTATTATTTAAAAAAAAAAGGCAAGAGGATTATTGTAACTACATTTTACCCAAATATACCGCACAAAAGCAAGTGAGGTACATGTGTAACAAGAACTGACCTCCTGTTTCTCTTCCAGAGGCTTCATCTGCTCCTGGTTTCTGATGAACTCCTCCTCCATCAACAGGTAGTCTTTGATCCGCTCCTGCTTCAGCAGCTTCAGACGGCATTGAGTGTGAGGGGTCACTGAAAGACAAACACAGGCCAGCATATGTAAAGCGTACATTGAAAAAAAATGATTTGAACACCAATTTGATCCAACCACAAACACTTTGTTTCACAGACCTTCTTACTCTTGAACGCTGTCAATATCCTGTTTCCACCCCCTTATCAGTTACAGCAGATTGTGTTGCTTTGCATTCTCTTTTTATTCAATAATGCCAAATAAGGTGGTTTAATTGTGTTACAAATCTCTCTACTAGGGATGTCAGGGATAACTGCCAAACAGTATCCCCAGTCAAAATAATGCTAGGCACACTTATCATGAAAAACAACTGCAAAAACCGAGACAGGCTACCAGACCGATAAAACAACCTCTGTGCCTTTTTAGTTCCTTACCTAATGGTAGTTTACTGGCAGCATCTGGTCCCTTGGTCTTCTTCTTTCTCTTGCCAACTCTGGTGGGAATTGGAGGCTCATACTTCTTTTTCTTATCCTTCAAATGGGACAAAGTGGGATGAAACATGTCAGAAAAGGTAATAGCGAGAAACACATTATCAACTATTGTGTTTAAATACTTGTTTGTTTGTTACCTAGGCACAGACTGCCCTACAAGATATTTGCCTACATGTAGTAGATGAGCTGTTTTTACTCTTCGTTTTTGAATGAAGCTGGCTGGTCAGATAGTGAGAAAAATAGAGCTGAGGCAAAACAAAATATCTTTGAGTAATGTATAGACTAACTGAATGAATAAATAAATATAAGGCGATTGCCTTACCGTTTATTACATATGATATTGCAGCCGTAATTGTCATTTAAAACCATCCTAAATATAATATGTCACATATACATATTTGTCATCAAATGTCACATATACAATTTGTTTGCAAATGTAATTTTGGCTTTTCTTGATTTTTAGTGTCAATAATAAACGAGTCAGTTTAGTTACACAGAATTGTACTTCGCTAGCGTTACCAAAACAAGTTGTGACACTACCGTTAGCTAGCAGAAGCTGTGTCATTCTCACCTTGTCATCCTTCTTGCCTCCCCCCGGACCGTGGCCTCCACTCTGGCTTTGACCCTAAAATAATATCAGACATGTGTTAACAAAGCTGAGAAGAAAAGCATCCACCAGTGCATTCTGACCTTTATATTTCTTCCTAAACAGCTCATTAGCAGTAACGTTAGTTAAAGTTCGCTTAACGTTACGTCGCTGTTATGTTAAGGTACCTGCCAGAATATCTAGCTTGTACTAACTGGGACGAACTTTAACAGTGTCAGCCAGACACTGCCAAACAGCAAACACAACAAACTAGGATCAAAATAGGTAAAAAAAAAAAAGGTACCTCTCCAATATGAATGACTAGCTAGCTAGCTATGCTAATAAGCGCTAGGATAACGACTGCTGCCAACCGAGGAAAAAGCTAAGGCAGCTAACGTTAGCCTTTGGCTAGTAGGCTCTTAACTACTTTTAATTCTGTTGTTACTTCACAAATAAGACATAACGCCGCCTGTAACTACAAAGCAGTACGAATGTTAACGTGTCAAACACTAAGAGTAATGTTGTATTGGCAAATAATACGATTTAGTAAAATAAATATACGAGCCAGAGAAAATTGCTTGCTCACTTACCATTGTTACTTGTCGCTTTCCAGTGACGTCAGAGGGTACGGCCACTCTGAGGGACAGAAAACTCAGAGGAAAATAAACAGGCCTGATGGTCTTATTACAGCCCTGGAACTGTCCACACAGAGGGAAGCCATCCGAAAAACATGCTTGTTATACAATAATGCACAGTTACGGTTTAATTAGCACAGTTAAACAATATTGTTTTGAAGGTTCAACCAGCATTTTTTGATGCAAACATTGATTTTAAGTAGTTTGGCCTTTTCTCTTTTTTTATTGTTAGCATGGATTACAGCGGAGAGATAAAAAAAGAATAATGGAACAATTTTTACTAAGCAGCAAAGGAAAAAAAGAAATAGAGGGAGGTATGAGGTAGGGTAGGTGAAGGGGGTTTGGGATGTGGAAGGAGTACCTGTTGATTGCAAATTTTAGCTTAATTGAAATAATATGTTATTCTAGTCTATCTTTGGGGTAAATCTTGTTCTATTTTGTTATGTGATCGCTGATTGTAAAGGTTAATTGTGTGTTTAATTGTTGATTAATTTTAGCAGTTTGCCATGTCCTTGTCACCTGCTTACTAATGGCCGTCAGACACAATAAAGAGATGCATGTCAGCCAAAATTAAATTAATAAATTAATACCCCAACATCTTTCTAGTTTCAGAGGTTCTTTTAAGTCAAAACTATACTTCTCAACCTCTTTGGGTATGAGTATTGGACATGTAAAGAATGTGTGTGTGTGTGTGTGTGTGTGTGTGTGTGTGTGTGTGTGTGTGTGTGTGTGGTTTGCTACTTACTGTATTCCCCACAACCAGCTAACTGGAATCAGCAGTCCCTTGGCAGGCAAATCTACCAAATAAGTATGCCATCAAATGTTATAATTCAGACAGGGGTACAGAGCATAAACATTAGCTACATCATACAAAAAATAAATAAAAATAGGATACTCTGTGTTTAGTACATATGATCGGTTATGTTTCAGCCATGATTTCAACTGTGATTTAAAATGAGAGAGAGTAGAGCATTGTTTGATAGTACTGGGTGTTCTGTGGTGGAATTTCCAGAAACACCACGTAGTGGTATGATGAGACTGAAGGGAAAGCTTACACATCAGATCATCATAGGTCACAGGACAGGGGACAGGAGTATTCATCCAGTCTCTGATATCCAAACCTGTTCTGTCCTGGCTTCCCTGTCTCAATCAGGGAGGTCAAGATCAAGGTAACTTTATTAATACCCTAAGGTAGATTTGGCTTACAGTGGGTCAGCCTCCTTTTACACACACACACACACACACACACACACACACACACACACACACACACACACACACACACACAATCAGCAGCAGACTGTAGGATGTAACATGACAAAGGAGACATCATTGCTCATTACTAATAGAATACAATAAATCAATAGTTCCACAGACACAAAGAAAAAAATAAATAAATAAGTTAATGAAAATAAATAAGGTAGCGGACCTGTATTGCTACTACTTATTTAATATACGTATAGCCACTGGGACAAAGCTGTTGCTGTATCGCTTAGTTTTACAGGCTGATACTTTATACCTGCCTCCCGACGGTAGGAGCTGAATTCACTATGTAAAGGGTGGAAGTGGTCTTTCAAAATAGTTCCAGCTATCCTTTGTAACTGTTTAGAATACAGGGATTCTGGGTTCCTATCAGCTTACTGGACATCTTCACAATTTGATTCAGACGGTTCCTATTTTTAAGAGACAAGTTCCCAAACCATAACACCAGGCAAAAAGACAAAACGGATTCAAGAAAAGCATGATAAAATAGGGTCATCAAGGTTCTGTCAATATGGAAGGAGGACAGTTTTTTCAGGCAAAACAATCGCTGGTTTACTTTTTTATACACAGCATCACAGTTTGCCTCAAACGTCAGTTTGCTATCAATGATCGTTGCAAGATATTTGTAGGTTTGAACACACTCCACTATTTGACCCTTTAAGGTGGAGAGTCTTCTTGTGCCTTCGAAAATTAATTAATAAGCATGTATTTTGTAGGACAGGGAGCCTATGTAGACAGCTGCATGATAAGGGAATGTTTTGTCTCAGGGCTGTCCAGTGGTGTAGTCTACGTGATACGCAGGTATACGCAGTATACCCACTAAGAAAGCTTCAGGATTTCCATATACCCACTTAAAAATGTGCAATGACATGTAACAACATACTTTCCATTATATTTTTCATATATTTTGAATTGTCATCTGTGTTTTCATTTGCATAGGCTAAATAAAGGGATTTCCACTGTAAATTAGTGCATTAAAATGTATCAGAATGCAGGTAATGAAGTCTGTGGCACTCAAAATTTCCCTGGGGGAGAACACCCAGACCCCATATGTCAATACTGGTCCATATATTTCTATAGTACAGTACCCCCGCTAAAATACATCAGACTACACCACTGGGGATGTCTCCTTATGGAGGTCAGTGGAAGCAGTGAGTGTAACAGGACCTGACATAGTTTCTCATGCATCCCAGAACTATGCTCAAGGTGACCATCTTTTCTTTGGCGCCATTGGTATCTTGAGATATCACGCACTTGATAGTTGAGGCTAGGGATATAAGCATCAAGAAAAGGCACAGGACCTCAGAGAGTTGGGACGGCACTGCACAATAACACATTGTGGTTGTACTGTACTACCTGCTTAATTGTCTCCTCAATTGATTTCATTAAATACTTCTGTGTAATTCCTCAAGGTCTCCCAAACGTTCTTCAATGTATGTGAAATGAGTTGTGCTGCTCCTGAGTTTTTCCTTTAACGTGTTCCAAATGTTTATAGCTGGAACGGAGAAAGCTGACTGGCCACATTCAGTGGACCTGTGCTGTTCTACACAGTTTACTGTACATCTGGTAGATGCTCTTGATGCTTTCTGAGCATAGTGAAGCAAACTCTGTCAGTGGGAGAAGCAAGATTGTGGGTACATTTATACATCAAGCAGGAGTTTGCGAGGTGGACAAAATTAGCACAGGTTGTACTTTGTAATTATATGACAGTGATGATACCGTGTAGGCTTTTTGTCCAGTATTTTGAGAGTTCTTTTGTATATACCGTGGGCTTCAGAATGTTTTTTTCCTGCTTGAGACCAAGTGGTAATTCAAATGACAGGTGTGGGAAAAAAAAACATAGAGTGCATGTACAACTTAGCGGCTGTTGAAAATTGGTTCCTAATGAATTTGAAGTTGCTTAGGTTGATGCTGACTGTACGGATGACCCTTTTCACCTTTCTTTTCAAGGTGTGAAGCAATAGCTTAATTATTCCAAGCTACTTAAAGACTGAGACTATTTGAAGCTTTTCACCTGTAACAACCATTTCAGGCTGATAAACATCTTTCCTCCTGATTGAAAAATACATACATGCGGTCTTGCTAATTGAGAGTATGTTACTAACCACTTAACTAACCCAGCAATCTAAGATTTGATCAGATCTGTTTGGAATAACATTTGTGTCCATTTCTCTGAGTTATACATATGTTCGGAGTTTTGCATATACCCATTTCCATTTGGTTACAGTATTTGAAGCACATTGGCTCTGCCCTGTATGTTTTTTTCCATGCTGCTTTTCTTATAAAGAGTAATGTCGTATTACCAATTCATATCGTAGCCATTTCTTCAAAAGTATAATTTGAGGACATCACATCTTCAAGTCTGTGATTTCCAGTTTAGCTTCTACAGTTAGTGTATGTACGGATTTTACGGTCTAAACCCATTGGAATAGCACACTGTGTTGTTTAAACGAATGCCTTCCTTTAAACTTTATGAAACTAATTTTCTCATTTTAATGAACATCATGATCTTGTGTTGTAATGCTGAAATGGCACGTTATTGCACATTATGGCTGACTATAAGTCATGTGAGCCATCATTGGAGCAGGTAAAAAAAGAAGCACACTATCAGCTGATTCCCGTATTTAAAAAAAGTAAGTTTATTTTTTTCCTCAGTAATACTGCACAACATCCTGACCTGGGTGCTCAACCGTGAAGAAAATGGACTAAAGCTGCAAATATATATTTTTGTTCCTTAACAAATGCACTGTTATATAGCCTGTGTTTGATTAACACCATGTGGCACCTGTTCTCCCATCCTTGGCTTTAGCAGAGAGTATGTAATTGGCTTGCTTGCTGTTTACCCTCCCCTGTCACACTCATGCACATGATCAATCAATAATTATACACATAAACAGTGACATACAGCCCATCCTAATTAAGTAATTAATGTTAAGATAATTACCTTATTGTGCAGGACTGTCACTGTTTGTGTAGCTAATCCCTCTGGTTAGACATGTCTGCATAAGTAATTGTTTGACAGCCACTGTACTGGATTTAACTGGTGTAATATGCATATATTACACACTATACAGTATGTGTAATACATAAACCCCTGTTTCCCCCCGCAAAATGTCATAAATGTACCTTTTTTTGGTTTTCCATTACGAAAAAAAGTACCTGGTACCTGCTAACAGGTACTTTTTTTAGTACCACCTCAGTCGAGGTTCCAAGCGAGCTGAGGCGAGCCGAAAAGGTGACGTGAAAGCGACAGACGGGGGTGTCCTGCCTCCAGCTTCATTTGAAACTAAATGTGTCTTCTGACTGTGGCAACAACAACACACCTTCGAAGTTCTGTGTGTGTGTCGTGTTAGGTCACGGCAGTTTACTGCGGCGCCGCTTGTTTACAGTTCTGCGGAGGCCTCAGGCAGAGCTTTCGCCGTAGCCTACGTACACACACACATGACCGGCTCGACGCACACACCAGCGCACAAGTATAAACATCAGGCCACTTACATAGGCTACGGCGAAAGCTCTGCGTGGAGCCTCCACAAAACTGTAAAACAAGCTCAAGTGGCCTGATGTTTATACTTGTGCGCTGGTGTGTGTGTGTCGAGCAGGCATATAACGACCAGCCACGCTGAGGCGGTACTAAAATCTGCAATGGAAAACGGACGCACAGTGTGCCGAGTCGAGGCCAGGCGAGTAGAGTCGAGGCGAGTCGAGTAGGTACCATGTAATGGAAAAACGCCAATAGTCATAATGTGGAAAATACGTCCACTTTCACTGATTCTCCAAATTGCTCACAATAAGGTCACACATGTATCTTTAGTCAGGTAGAGCTTTCACACCTTTTGTGAAGATAATGATAAAATATCCACCTATGAAGCTTATTCCTGCTGAACCATGAATGGTGGTGTAACACTGAGGCCACCTCTGCAGTATAGCAGAATAAAACCCCAATATCAAATTCCACATGACTGTTCCATTAGAGTGTGTTTCAAATTGTCTCCAAAGAGGTGGGTACGACAGCGGTGTCAGTAATTCTCTGGGAGTTTCCAGGAATCAAAAAAGAGCTTCAACAAAGAGTCTCTGTATGTCTGAGTCTCGCCTGTAGCACACGCACACACACACACACACACACACACACACGCACTTATGCACACACACACACACACACACACACACACACACACACACACAGGAACACACAGGCGTTTGTTCAAAGCTATTATTATCTGTGTAGGCACAGCTTCTCTGACATATTCTCGGGTTCTTTATTATGCTATTTTGTGTCTTTGCCTAAGAATGTGATGTTGTGTGCGTGTGTGTGTGTGTGTGTGTGTGTGTGTGTGTGTGCGTGTGTGCGTGTGTGTGTGTGTGTGTGTGTGTGTGTGTGTGTGTGTGTGTGTGTGTGCGTGTGTGTGTGTCGTGTGGCGTGCAGTGTGCCTGTACAAATGAATGTTGGCATTATTTGCAGTTTGTACATCAGATTATTCTGTCTGAGGTTGAGATTGTCTCCATAGCAAAGAGTGGAGGCTACCAGATTTTCATCAGCTTTATTGTTCTGTATAAGATATTGGATTTCATTATTTAGGGATTTGTTTAGCTAGCTAGCTAACTAATCTAATGTTAGCTTAATGGGTTGTTTGAAAAGGCTGTGCCCGGCTGACTCGGCCGTTGACATCCAGCTGTTTGACCAATCAGTGCCCTGTTAGGAGCTTCTGGCAGCTACAGCACAGGTGGGATTTAGGTGTGTGTGACGGCTGAGACTGTTCTTTCAAAAAAACAATGCTGGACGTTGGTGGACAGATGGTTCAAAATCCAATCCAATCACATGGTTCAAAATCCAATCAACTGACAGGAATTTTTATGAAAGTGCCTGCCATTTTCCAAACTATTTTGGTTCTATGTCACGAACCATCTGGCGCGTCAGGTTAGTCGAGCCGTTCCATGTAGTGGAAAAAAGGCAAATGAAGTTAGTTTAAAGCCCAGACGCTAAAGGATGCCTTGAGCGTCGGTATCAGACGCTGAGGGCCATTGACCAAGCTGTCCTACTTGACGAGTTGGGAGCGAGAACGCGTTGGCTAGCGGACTGAGGCCAAAGCTGCATGCATGGCTGGAGTGTAAACTTGCTCAAATCCAATAAAGAGCAGGGCAGAGGCGCTCTAAACTCTGATAGCATCTACACAGGGGGGATTGCTACACAGTAGATTGCTAATGATGTGCTTTTTTGGCATTGTAGTTGTTACTGTAGTTGGTAAGCTGGTGAGGCTATGCTAATGATACTGTATGAGCTTACGTTAGAGCAGATAAACAGCCAGTTTGTTACACTCTTTTCACTTTTGCCTGTGTTTTTGGTTTTGGAAAAGCTGAAAAAAGACACAATCCTCTAAACTCTACATTTTTTAGAAAACCAAAGCTTGACAGGTCTGCTGGGCCTTGTTATAGAATCCTGATTGGAAATTGTTGTTTTTGGACATGGTGTAACAAATATCTAATTACAATGTGTTTCTCGTTTTAATCAAATAACATGTTTCACTCTGCATATGTTTAACCTTTATTAATGCTGTGTTTCATCTGGAACTCAACGCCTTCTTTGTGATTGTGCTGTGAACTGAAAAAGATCTTGCAGCAGATGACTCACAGATAAAGTAAACAACCATTGGGAATCATGCTAAAAAATCATGCCGAGTCTGACACTGTACAAAAAAATAACACAGCACATTCTTTCTTTGCATGCATGGGCTAGGCTGTCATTTTATCAAGACACAACCAAAGAAGGTGGTCTCTCTGCTCTTGTTCTCTGGAAATCAAACACACCTAATCCAGATATACCAAAGCTCAGCTGGTGACGTCAGAGGTGGAGCCTGGAGGATTCTCACTATGTAATAATGAAGATGCCTAATCATTCGTTCTTAAATGGTAACTACCGTTTTTTTTTTTTACATGGACCCTATTTTCCTATGTTTATGTGTCTAAGTGACTGATGGGAACAACAATCTTTAACAATGGTCCAGTATTAAGCCAGATCGCTGCAGTCTGCAGCAGCGAAACAAGCTACAGTGTAATTTATAGGACAATTGTCCAGTTTGTGTTTACCTTCACAAAAGTGCTCGTTTTGCCACTGACAGGCTCAGATTAATATTCTAAGTGTCTGACAACATTATGGAAAGGATCAATTCAGAGATAGACCTTTAAAACCTCTTTGAGACCTTTCTGTTTAACCTGAAGTCACAGCGCTAAACCCACCAGACTCCATTTAAAAAAAACAGTGCTTTTAGCATGTATAGAGCCAACATATTTTCACATGTAAATCGGTAAACTATGTGTTTATTTCAACCAAAACTAGAGTTGTGATGGCTGGAAAAGTGGAAAGACGACCCAAAACGGCTTTTCACAGTTTTAATTTGTTTCTGTCGACTTTGAAGGAAGTGTATTTTACGATGCTAAAATTACTGTTTATTTACATGGAGTTTGGTGGGTTTATGGAATGCAATTTCGCGGATGGTTTTATGTTTAAAAAAAGGATCTTACTCTTTAACAGAAAGGTCAACCTCCTTAGAAATCCTTTCCATAATGTTGTCAGACACTTAGAATATTAATCTGAGCCTGTCAGTGGCAAAACGCGCACTTTTGTGAAAGTAAATGCAAGCTGGACAATTACCCTATTAACTTACATTGTAGCTTGTTTCGCTACTGCCGACTGCAGCGATCTGGCTTAATACTAGACCAATGTCAAAGATTGTTGTTCCCATCAGTCACTTAGACACAAAAACATCCAGGTTGAAAAAAAACGGTAGTTACCCTTTAATCAAACTTAATATATTGTCCACAAGTTGTCCTCCCACTTGGCAATCACTCCCTGGAAATGTTATTATCAATCTCTGTCTGTTGTCCTTTTTTTGTTTACTGCACTTGCGTTGAATCCAGACTACAGGGAAAACATAAACACTGCTGAGCTAAAATCAAATAATAATCCCTGGAGCGACTTGTTTTGCTGCATTTATATCAATACCAACCACCTACAGGGCTTGACGGACAACATCAGGGTGTAAAATTTGTCCTCATGTCTGCGTCCATGCTGGGTAAAAAGTAAAAACAGCAGTCTCTTAAAAAACGGTTTCATCTCAGACTCCGAAGACTTCCCATTCAGCTAGACATAGGTCTGTTTGGTATGAGGTCTTTTGTCTTCTATTTCTTCGTGATAATGAATGAAAGCAGTGTCATGATGGAAGCTACTGAATGGCATATGGCTGTGAAACATATGGTCACAAATCATGTGAATAGAGTGCCATTGACAGTATCAACACCATCATTGATGCATTCTGAATTAAAGGTCAACATTCAATCATCCATGAATTGGGCTCATCGTTGCTACATGACACCCAGCTTAATGTAGGCCTAATAACCACTGTTAGACACAAAACACCCATTTTAATGAAGCTATTTCTATGCCTGACACAGTATGGACTTGGTTAGAGTCATATTGAGTATTGTAAAGTAGCCTACGTAGATGAGTGGAAGTTGCGGTTAGATGTGAAGTAGCATGTAGTGCATCGTGTTTTAAGGGTTAGATACAGGGGCTCTAGGCAGGTTTTTTTTTTTTTAATCACCATGGAAACTGAGTTCCTCACAGGGGAACATTCCGGCACACTGAGCCTGGTCCAGATGTGAGACTCCAGCAAACCATCACACATCATTTATACAGCCATGTTCTTGACAGAAGGTGGGCTGAGATGGTAGCTGCTGGGGGTCGATGGAATAGATGAATTATGTAGTCATACATTTTGTCTTGTACACCAACCAAGTGTTCTCTTTTTAAGGAAGGCAATGCTCAGTGTCCATTTGTCCGTACTCGACTTATCCCCTCAGCCTTTTGTATCCTTTAAAAAAAGGATTCACGCTGTTTCCCCTATCTGTCCACGCTCGTCTCTGCCAGCCGGTTGTTCATGATGCCAAGGGCACCCACCCCTCCTGAGAATCCGTTCTGACGTGAATTGGAGCTGGACTGGCGCGGGTGCCCGATGGCCATCTCTGAAAGCTGCTTCTGCATAATAGCCAGATTCACCTGCATAATAAGAAAAAGAGATCAACAAATCAACAAATGAGCACAATTTTTGCAGTCTGTGTTTGGAACGTATGGTACGTGCAACTGGTGAAGACTTGCGAAACCAGGATTAATACGTGTTGGCATCAGGCACATCTGATTTCACAGGTGTGAAACCAGATGGTGTTTCTTTTGGTGTGTTGATTTATATGAATAAAGACGACAAATACTGAATAAGTGGGACTGACATAAACCAGATATTTACTCTCCCACACACCAACACCTTTCATTTTCCCCCCTACAAAGCAATGTGTAGACAACTGATGTTTAGTCAATATTAAATTAAACGGGATGGAGCTGTTTTACACAATTATGTGTAGTTTTAGCCACGCTAGCAGCATGACTCTAGGGGGTGTTGATCTGTCGATCCACCTCTTGCAGACCTTTACAGACCTTCATGTTTCTCTTCAGAATTAATTTTAATAACTCTGTTGATCCACCTGATATTTCATTTAGTCAATCTAATCTAATCTAGCCTGGGAACCAGACGAATTTGACAAGCTCATGTTTCATTTGCACTGGCAGATACGTCTGGGCCCCTGCGCCGACAGATACGTCTGGGCCCCTGCGCCGACAGATACGTCTGGGCCCCTGCGGACAGATTTCCAGCCGGCCAGGCCCTGGCCGGACCAAATTACAACCGTTTATCTCATGTGGGGTGGATTTAAGATGATGACTGATAGAGCAGCGTCATGCTTGAACGTATTTACCGAATGTAGTTACTGATTGTAACTGGCATTCTCCGTCCAGCGGAATTTACCAGGCCCACAAAACTCTGATCAAACTGTCAATCTCGGGAACACTGATCACCTCTCTCTGTCCTTCTCTCGCTGTCTGTCAGCTGCTCATTGTTCGCCTTCTTCTAAATTACTAGAAACACCAAAGCAGAACCAGAAAACCCAGGATGTTATAAATTTGGTGTTGCTCCATTATTTCTGAGACCAGAAGTGTCGGTGAGTTTCAGATATTATGTCGAATAAACAAGCGACCGTCTCGATCGTGTGACGTGTGTTTACAGTGTTTGGTCCCTTTGACAAAGTGCAGTGTGAAAGCAAACCGAACCAAATGAAAAATGCAACAATGTTCCAATCCCCCCCCCCCCCCCCCCCCCCCCGCGCCCGCATTCAGATAAAGTGTAACACCAATTTAAGACTCAAGGATTATAACTAATTTCAAATTCCTGTTGCCACTGAAGTCAATAGATCATCAATGTTCAGCGGTCCCTGACTGAAAATGAAAAGGTCAGTGTGTTCCATTGTGCAGCAGCAACATTCCAACTTCAAGGTTCAAGGTTTGAGGTTCATTTATTGTCATTGTACAACACAGGGTTGCGCAACAAAATGTAATTGTAGTGCCTTTATGCTACGTAAGAAAAAAAGAGTGTGGAGGATGAGATGGAGTTTAGGAGTCTCACAGCCTTTAGGAAAGAAGCTGCTCATTGCTCTGGTGGTACAGCAGTGGATACTTTTGTATCGCTTGCCAGACGGCAGCAGAGTGAACAGACTGTTGCCGGGGCGGGTATTTTCTTTTAGTACCCTTTTGGGCTCTATGAAATGTCTAGTCTCTTAGTTCTCTTATTCCTCTCTCCACAAGGACAATATGTACAAAACCACTTTCTCTGACTTCTGCTATTCATGTAGGGCTATGATGTTATCAACCAGTTCTGAAGCTGAATCAAACTTTGGACAAGTTGTTCTTTTATTTCAAACGGGGACAACCACATTATGTTGGCGTTTTGTAAGTATTCTAAAAGTCATATCTTTTAATCAGCATTATGCGTATGCTGTAGAAAAACAAGAGTCAACAAATGTGTCTGTGAGGTTGTACTGAGCCACAGCTGTGCTTTGAGCTTAGTGCTAATGTCAGCATGCTAACATTTTAGCTATAGACTGTATAAAATATGGACGTACAGTAGTCTCCGGGATGTCACCTGAAGGTTTCTGAAGAGCCAAAATTAAGCTCAAAGTGGGCGTCTTCCGGTGGCTCCGGCCATTGCCATCTTGGCTGTGACTGGCGTTGGTGAATCCAAAAATGGGGGAAAAGATGGGGCGTGGATAGAGCTGAGGCAGGCTGAATGAAGCCTACAGTATATGCTCACGTCCTGTGACGGCAGCCACCTGTCACTCAAAGCGAACCGCTCATTATTATGCACAACTTTAAGCCCCCACAGTTGTCATGAAGGGGGAACTTAGCTATAGAGCCCAAAACCGTTTTTTGTACCAGGCTGTAAACATGTTAAATTCTGCTTTAAATGTTGCCATTTTAACATGTGGGTGTATGGGGATTAACTCCCTTTTGGAGCCAGCCTCAAGTGGCCACTCGTTGAACTGCAGTTTTTAGCACTTCGGCATTTGCTATATTTTTCAGCACTGGAGATTGACGCCTAATAGGAGTATGTATTTGCTAATTAGCACTTACTTCAAAAAATTAACAGGGTGAGTGAGTTAAAAAGTACCAGTAATGTATTTAATTCCTCAAACTAATTTGATTATATATTATATTGTGATTATAACACACTCATTTTTAAGGTACTAATGCAGTGCCTGTTTGGAGGGTGTGCCTGTTTGGAACAGTCCCCCGGAAGTGCTGCTTACAGCGTTCTCGAGAACCGCTATTTCAGTCGACTTTACAGTCGACACTGCACTCCCTTGGATCGCCAGCAACACACCCGCCAAGTGTGAAGTAGATCGGATGGACCATTCTCGCGGTTATGCGACGGACACACACACACACACACACACACACACACACACACACACACACACACACACACACACACACACACTCACAGAGATTCCATGCCTTATAGTTTGATGGTCGTCTGTGATGTGTTAGTAAGTCTACAGTAACACGTTTCCATATCTTAATGGTTGCTCTTTGGGCTAATGGTTTTACAGCCTTCCAGCATCACACCATTCACACAGTTTTCTCAGTCAAAACCTTTGGGCTTTTTAGGCCGAATAATCATAAGGTATGAAAATTCACTTTTTTTCCCCCCTCCAGTTTACAATTATCCTGCGGTGAGTAAGCACAGTTTTGACATTCAACAGGTCACACTGCTAATTGGTCTCGTCTGAAAAATAGGGTAGCAGTTATGGAAATGTATCAACAATTGACACCTCTGAGTGGCTTCAAGGGCTGTTGAAGGGGTGACAACAGTGGAGTCAGGCCATTGGTATTCAGATACATTTTACACATAATAGGAATATACGCCAGAAAACAGCAGCAAAAACAAATCTCTAATTACCGATATGTGTCTACAGGAAGTCCTTATTAAAATATTAACCATACTATATAACCTTTGTTAAACTATTATTGAGCTTGCATATTTTAATTATATTTAGACAATAACTAAAATGAATTAACATTGGTTTCAATAATAGGAAGTACCCACAGGCCGTAATATGATGTGTTTGTTTTTTTTTAAAGATAATTTTTGGGGGCTTTTCCCTTAATTCGATAATGACAGTGGATAGACAGGAAAGGGGGAGAGAAAGAGAGGATGACACGCAGCAAAGGTTGGAGTCGAACCCGGGCTGCTGCAATATGGCCGCGTAATATGATATGTTGTGGTTCATAACGTCTCTCTCGGGTGAAAACCTTGCATGTCCAAAACCGTTGTTTTTCAGGAAATGAAAAAAGGCTAACATGAAAACATTTTATTGAGCTTTGTTATCTCAGACGAAATCAGACTCAATCGCCTTGTCGCTGTTTAAATATTTATACAACCTACAGACATTGGGTGACCAATAGCATTGAGATACGAGGTTTCTGCCCGACAGCGACAATATGGAGTTTCTGCATTGACAACTGTGCAGGAAAGCTGCAATAGAGCATTCCAAATTCAATACAGCTTATAATGAGTGAGATGACGAAGAGCGGGGTGAATAAGGAGTTAATGACCTCAGTGAGCTACAGGGAAACAAAATGATTGACTCAAATGGCGTTGTTCCATTACATGGTACCTGCTCCACTCGCCTCGACTCTGCTCGCCTTTTTTGGGTTTCCATTACGAAAAAAAGTCCCTGGTAACTGCCAACAGGAACTTTATTTAGTATCACCTCTGTCGCGGTTCCAAGCGAGCTGAGGCGATACCAAAAGGTGACGTGAAAAGCTGCTGACTACTGATTGGTCGGAGAGAATCGTCACTAATCACTGCGTCATCATTGCTAGCGGCAACAGCCACATGCCCAGAATCAAAAACAAACACACCTTCGACGTTCTGTGTGTGTGTCGCATTAGGTCACGGCAGTTTCCTGCGGCGTCGCTATGACGACCAGCCACGCTCGCATCAGGCATGAGGCGGTGCTAAATCTGCAATGGAAAATGGAGGACGGGGCAACGCGGCCGAGTCGAGTCGAGCCGAGTAGAGTCGAGCAGGTACCATGTAATGGAAAAACGGCAAAAAGTCCTTTCTGCTACTCATGTGAGCAGTCTGACCAAATTATTCTGGGAGATAACTGAATATCTTGTGCATAATAACACATGTGACTACATTAGACAGGTGGATCAACACACAAGCTGTCGGCAACACAACCTGCTCCAGCCCTGAAGCTCTCACCTTGTTGGCTGCCAGGAAGTCCCTCATGGAGATCATCTCCCCAGACATCCTGCGCCCATTGTCAGTCTCGCTCTCGTTGATGGCGTCTGTCTCGATGGAGGGGTCCCTGCGGGCGCGCAGGTGGCCCGGGGCCACCACGTTCCGCCGGGGGTGCCGGTGCGGGTGATGTCCCCTCTTGGGGAAACAGCAGCGGCAGGGGGCCTCCAGCCTCCTCAGCAGCCAGTTGAGGACCTGCTTGATGACGATGGAGATGATGTTGAAGAGGGAGTAGATGCAGCAGACGCCGGTGAGGATGAAGAAGAAGTTGCCCAGGCGATACGCGACCGTGGCGTGGCCCTCGTAGACGGCCCGCTGGCTGCTCACCATGTCTCCGAAACCGATGGTGCTGAAGGCCACAAAGCAGAAGTAGAGCGAGTCCAGGTAGCCCCAGCCCTCGGCCGCCGAGTACATGAGCGAGGCGCAGCAGGACACCAAGATGGCCGCCGCTCCTAGAATGAGCATGACACAGTAGACCGAAGGCTTCCAGCCGGCCAGATCTGCCCCTTTCCCCCCTCCACTTCCTCCAACTTCACCTGCTCTGTTTCCCTCAGAGACCTGTCGCCCATTTGGTGCGAGCACAGCTTTGTTATGGCGTCGCTGGTGACAGGACTTGAGGACGACGGCGATGACGGTGATGACACGCTCCAGAAAGAGGTTGAAGAAGAGGATGGTGGCTGCGCAGCCGAGCAGGCCGTAGAACATCAGGAAGACTTTTCCTCCAATGGTGGCAGGAGTGGTCATCCCAAACCCTGGGATACACGCAAACATATTATGCAATGAGTAGAAATTGACACAGTAATACAGTGGTAGTAGTACAGGATAAAAAAAATAATGAACACTGAGAGTAGTTGAACGACTTGTCCTTCGCAGGCGTGTGTCTGAATAAAAGGATAGAATTAATTACATAAAAGCATTACCATCCATTGAAAAGGCTTACTCAATTTCCCCATTTCATTTCACTGACACACAACCACACACACACACACACACACACACACACACACACACACACACACACACACACACACACACACACACAGACACGTGTGTCCATCAGCCTCCTGCTGCTTTGATTTACCTTTTAAACCAAACTCACAGTGTCTCTGTCATTAACAAAGGTAGTTATTACTGTTCTCTTCTTCTAAGGGAAAATTAAACTCACACAACTGCCTCAATCTTCTGGGTTGCCATTGGTGACGCGTGCTCCTCTCTCTATCTTTTTCTCACTCACTCACTCACTTTAAGAGCTGTGGGGGTTTTCAGACCAAGCACATCACGGCAATCAGTCCCAACGCCTCGATTTGTCTAACATTTTTACTGTATTCCCTACAGTCACTTGGCAAGTAAAAGAGCCATTGGGGCCACTATTCACATCTCAATGTAATCCTTATCTTCTATTTGTAAAGGTAAGAACCAATTAAACTGTATTTATAAACTGAGATGTGGGTTGTGTTTGTCTTTTTTATTTTTCTCTGTCTTTTGTGAACTGACAGATGAACAAAATGGGAATCAAAGGTCTTTCCATCCATTTGTTTTTTACTCTTTGAGCACCACAAGCTGAGTGCCATCTAGTTCCATTATATTGGAGAGAAAGGCAGACATTTCAGCGGCAGATATCTCCAACAGTGGGCAACTCACAGCAAAACAATCTAGATTGATAAAAAGCCCTGCAGGTGAGAGGAAAAATATTTATTTTTGATTCTAGGGCAATTTCTCCCTTTCAAGAGTCTTGAAGCTGGAGTGGGAAGAGCTGACCTGTTCTGTAATTTTCCCCTTTAAACTTTTCTTTCAAAAGATATCCTCAGTGTTGCATAATTTGTAGCCTGGATGCCAGCCGAACTTGAATGAATGGGACTTACTTCCAAAACCAGGATCACCCAAAATACCTCCTCCAACTTCACAACATTTCCCAATTCATCAAACTATTGCTTTCAATTTAAAAGTAAACCAATATATGCAACGTATGCATATCATACATTATAATATATATTATCACCACCTATGAATACAACTTTCTTTTGCTATTTCCTCAAGTATCTACGTCAGCGGAACTCTAAACATGAGGACTTATGTGCATATGTTCTGACCATTCATACATACATAAAAGCTGTAATGCTCCCTTGTACAGTTCAATGGGTTCATCCAAGCTCTTATGCACGCAGTCCTCTGCCTATGAGGGTCTCTCCCTTAAACTGCTGTATATATGTACTCCAAAAACGGAGATATGAAAGTGTTAGATTAAAAAAAGAAGATGAAGAGCATAAAGAGTGATCGCTCAAAACTGATGAGAGTTGGCGTAAATTCAATAATAGAACATCTGTCTGATTGCTGACTGAATTCATGCTGTAACAAGTGGGATGTTACAGCATACACCATCTCTGCAGAAGGACCTTGTAGTCTTTGTAATCAATGATTGTGGAGCCATATGTCAAAGCACTGTGAAGCTGTCTGCGTTCCTTTTTTTCATGTCACTGACTCTTCTCTTAAAAGGCT
Source organism: Zingel zingel (assembly GCA_023566125.1). NCBI lineage: Eukaryota > Metazoa > Chordata > Actinopteri > Perciformes > Percidae > Zingel > Zingel zingel. Next base: position 11,142,494 of record CM042332.1, read on the forward strand.
GCTTGAATGCTACTTGATGAGGCGTGGTAAAGTTTGTGATAAAAAAAATCTGGATGTTGTCTTCACTGCTCTGTCAGAGGTCTCACTAAAGCCACTGACAATTTCTTCGGGAAATTGTCGGTGGCTTTAGGAATCACAGGAGAATCACGGGATCAATATTGCGATCACCTCTCCTTTTAGGCCACCATCAATCACAATGTGTTTGTTAAAGTAGAGCTGCAAGGATTAATCGATTAATCGATAAGTTGTCGACAATTAAATGAATCGCCAACTACTTAGATAATCGATTAATTGGTTTGAGTAATTCTTTATGAAAAAAAGTAAAAGTTCTCTGATTCCAGCTTCTTAAATGTGAATATTTTCTGGTTTCTTCACTCCTCTGTGACAATGAAGTGAATGTACAAAGTATTTGAGTGGTGGACAAAACAAGACATTTGAGTTCTTTAGAAAACACTGATTGACATTTTTCACAATGTTCTGACATTTTGTAGACCAAACAACTAATCGATTAATCAAGAAAACAATTGAGAGATTAATCGACCATGAAAATAATCGTTAGTTGCAGCCCTACATTAAAGAACTTGATACAGTCCTTCATCAACAATACTCCCATTTAAATGGTGATGACCAAAGCCCATGTAATCAAAGGGCCTCTCAAACTGTCAACCATATGAATCAGCTCACACCAATCTACTACACTGACACCGATGCCTCTGGTGCTCCCAGACGGACACAGCCAGTGCTGAAATGGAAAAATGGTTGCCAAGGAGAAATCTTGCTCTGATGCAAACATGAAATAGATTTTTTTTTTCAGTCTAGTTTGGTTTAGTCTGGCATTGCCAGACCTTCCACCGCAGCGCCGCGGAGGAGGGTCTGGCTGGTCCACATAGCATTCCTGGATGGGAGAAAAACGTGCTCTGGTTTATTGGCATTTCTTTAAACCAATCACAATCATCATGGGCGGCGGAAATCCAGCGTAATTTCCGGCATCAATCCGTCGTGAATATAGACTAAGTCTGGTTGAACCTACTAAATCAAGTGCTAAGACATGCGTAAGACATGTTGAACTGCCGATGACACTTTAAAAACAACTTGAATTGGATCTCTTATCTATCTTATCTTATCTTAGTTGATTAGTCAACTAATCGGTCGTTTTGGTCTTTTTTTATGCTTTTGCATGCTGAATGAATGCATTTGCCACTTTGCACACATATATGGTCATTTTCAATCCTGTGTAAGTTATTGTATGTTTACTGTCCGAGTTTGTTTTTGCACTGTACTGTATGTTGAGCCACGTCTAAGATGATTTTCTGCCATGACAGACAATAACCTTTTCTGAATATGAATATCCAAGAAACTTATGAGCACATTTCTGGTAAACACAAGATTTAAAGGGGTGCTGTTGGATGACTCTTTGCGGAAAAGCTCCGTTTTACAGATGGTAAATGGATCGCATTTACATTGCGCTTTTAGTCTTAACGACCACTCAAAGCCTACAGATCTGTCGAGTGAATCAACTAATTGATTAGTCGAATAAATCAGATGAGTGTTAGTCGACTAAGGATTTCTTTAGTTGAGGTCATTCCTACTCTTCAAAATAAACATGCAGTAGGTCTACATGAAAAGATAAGATGTGGTAATGTGTATGCTGGCTCACTACATGGCTCACCAATCAAACTACCAGAGCCACTAGCAATAATTCTGCTATGACAAGTCAAACATCAACCACCCCCAAGTTTGATTAAACACAACCTGGCTTCTAACATCCCTCCAGCACAAAATACAGTCAGAGGGTGAGTTATTCATTTCATTTTTTCATTTTTGGCTCACAGAAAGTGAGTAATTAATAACCTTGATATGGGAAACTTTGTTTGAGTGGTTGCAAAAGAAGGAAAACTATGCAAGACAAAGACATTCGTTATAGTGAGTCACATTAAGTTGTAATAACATGCAAATGAACACAAGCATACACACACACACACACACACACACACACACAACTTCATAACTGATGATGGTCTCGAAGAGATAATAAATTGTGGATTTTAAAATGTAATATACGTTTACAGAAAAGAAGAAGAAAAAGATGATAGCGCTTGGCGGAGAAAATCGCATTTGACGCTGAGTTTTAAAATGCCCGTTTCTCTCCATCTCACCAATGGTTGACACCACAGTTCCCACGAAGTAAAAAGCGCCGGTGAAGTCCCATCGAGGTCTGATTGTGTCCACGCGGATGCCCGCCACGTTCGCCTCCTCGTAGTTCCTGAGGAAGTTATTCAGCTCTTTCTTACTCAGGTTGTACTTCTGGCTGAACTGCTCGAACCTCTGCGCCCAGCGCTCATTGGCTTCGCGCTCCTTCGGCTGCTCCAGCGCGGAGAAGACCGCGGCCCCACAGAGGAGATAAATGACGATGAACAACGCCAGCAACAGAAACCTCGCGTTATCCTCGTTTATGGGACCGGAGCCGCAGCAGCAGCCGCTCCTACATGCCATTATGTTGCTGCCGTTGTCATCGTTGTGCAGCTGCAGCGAGGGACCCGTGGCATGGTTAGCCTCGAATACAAAAAAAAAAAAAAACGCACAGTCCTCGGGCAAAAGAAACGTTGACAAGATAATTTTTTTTTACGACAGAAAAGTCCTGCGCAATACAAGCAAATTGTTGTTCAGGCAGGTTATGGTCGAGTTCTCCCAAGGCTGTGGATTTGGCATGTTTGTTTGTTTTTTTGCTCACGAGCTTCTATGTGCAGTCCAAGTCTAAACCGTTAATCCAAAGCGCGTCCTCTAACGACTCATTACTTCATCTCTACCGGCTGCGGTCTTAAGGTCTGGGTTGCTAAGATGCTCAGAGAGGAGGAGAGAGCCGCGCGGCAACCTGTGGATGCAGAGAGGCGTCCTGGTGTGCTCTCATGTCCTGCCTCTCCAAAGAAAAGTCTCCACCCCTGCGCGCGCGTTTTACGCACCGCGGATTGACCACAAACATGGATGAACTTACAGCCTCTGTCCATTCATCACTATATGCGAAGTGTATTTAGTCAGATCTGCCAAATTTCTAATCCAATTTCCCCCAGTTCGTAAAAAAAGAAGAAAAAAAAGAAGGCCGAATCAGATAATGAGTCCAGGTCTTAAAAATGTTCGACCCGCAACCCAACTTTGGAGGTTTGATTCTGACAATATAGAGCGCGTTTGCATAGTGAGATCAATATGACTTGACCTTTTCGGTCTCTGATGAGGGATTCAAGCTCCTATTCCGCGGTTACCCGGGGACGATGTGAGCAAATGTCACAACGGAAGGACGCTTCGAGATACATTATTCAGGATCGCAGGGACAACAGAAGAGCTATTTCTGTCAAACCGGGAATCTAACATGATAACGCGCCCAAAGACATTTCAGAACCCTGGACAGAGCAGCAGCTTTTCCAGGTCACACTTTGCTAAGTGGTCTTGATGTAAACTTATAGCTTGCTTATATTATAGGAAGACATGAGTGGTAAATGTTAAGTGCTTGAGCTTGAAATAATGTAATGGACTCTTTTTTTTTATGGAAATACAAAAGTACAACTTTGCCAGAACTATTTTAGAAACAATTGTTAGTGAATTGTTATTAACATTTTGGACTCTTTAACATTACATATACAGAAGATGAGATTATATCACTGTATTATTGTCTAATATTGTCTCTTAAAGAGACCTGTGCGTCATCCTCTAGTATACTAAGGCTGCAACTAACGATTATTTTCATTGCCGATTATCTGTTAATTATTATCTAGATTTATTCATTATTTGATTAGTTGTTTGCTCTATGAAATGGTAAAACAATGTTGATCAGTGTTTCCCAGAGCCCAAGATGGCGTCCTTAAATGTCTTGTTTTGTCCACAACTCAAAGATATTCAGTTTACTGTCACAGAGGAGTGAAGAAACTAGAAAATAATCACATTTAAGAAGTTGCAATCAGAGAAATTCTAATTCTCTCTATAAAAATGACTCTATCCGGTTACTCGATTTTAAAAATAATTGGCGATTCATTTACGAAGTAACAGTTGACAGCTAATTGGTTAATTGGTTAATCGATTAATCATTGCGGCTCTAAAGTCTACTGCAACTGGTGATAGAATTATCAGTGTGTAGTAAAGCAGTACTCTGAAGTAAAACTAAGTAGTAGTATTACATTAATATAGTAGTTCATGATTTCACCACATCACATTGACACCATGATCCGTATTAGTTTGAAACAATAAAAGATAGAATAGAATTTCCAAAAAATGGACATTTCCTTACAAAAAGCTACAGTTCCAGATCAGTAACTTGATTATGATTGAATCTATGCCTTCGGTTACAGTTAAATCAACTTTGTCATGTTACTACACTTTCTAAGCAGACTCCAATGGAAGCCATTTTTAGTGTCCTATATAGAGGCTGAAGTAGCCTACAAGAACCTGCTAACGCAAGACTTCTGTAATGTCAATACAATAAAAATGGACCTACATAACGAAGTTCGTTCACTGCCGACTACAAGTTAGCAATCAAACACAACAAAGGCTGTCACTTGAATGCCGTTTTGAGCTAACGTTAGCAATCAAACAATCATAGATAGCTAAAACGTTTTAAAAATGATTTCCATCTTCTGTTATTGTTTGTAATGAGAAAAGTTTATTATTTTTATAGATTTCACAAATTTCAGTATGACACACCTCGTTCCCACCTTGCTTGCAGCTGGATCCGGATCCCTTGGCGTTATGCCGTAAACCATTTAAATCTGAGCATGCGCAACTCACATCTCCACTCGACTCACATCGGGTAGTGACCAAGGGGGTAAGCTTCTTTTTTTTTTTTTTTTTTTTTTAAATCTTTATTAAATCTTTATAATACAAACAGTAAAACAAGCAAACAGTCATTAATACGGAAAAAAAATGAGTCAAGAGCAGAGCCAGGGGGAGTTTCAAATAAATACATTAAAAATAGAGCATAACTGAATGGTTTTAGCAGCTTTCTTATTTTTTGAATCATATATGGTTTTGATGTACTGTTCCATTTCCTTACCAAAAGCAATAAAAGAGGGTTTAGAGTTACTAAATTTGGCTTTGTGAATATGATATTTCCCTAAAATGATCAATAAATTAATTAGGTATATTTCTTTCTGTTTTTTACTTTTGTTGTCATGGAAACCAAACAGTACATCTTTCCGCAACAAAGAAAAATCAGAGACAAGTTTATCAGTAATGTATCGGGATAGATCTTTCCAGAAATTGGTGGTGTAGGGACAATGCCAGAACAGGTGCACCATTGTTTCTGAACATATTCCACAAAAAGAACAGTTAACACATATGTCAAGCTTAAACCTAAGGAGATATTGCTTAGCAGGATAATACCTATGTATGATTTTGAAAGAGACTTCTCTTACTTTATTCGTAAGGAGGTATTTGTAAGGAAGTTTCCATATATTCCCCCAATTCAGGTTGTCAAAAAAGTTAGACCAATAGGAAACAACATTAGGGGTGCTGGTGACATCTCTCTGGAATAAAGAGCGAATGTTACAATTATTATTCCTCGTTGTGGTAGCAAAACACATATTACCCACTGAGTTCAACTTAGGGTCCAAAGCTGGTAGGCAATCTGGTTTTCCAGTCCCTTTTAAGAGAGTTAAAATACCAGATGGGATGGCATCCATAACAATTGCAAACTCTCTTGGGTTGATTGGAATGCCAAAGGTGTGAAGGAATTCAGAATAATTCAGCAATGATCCATTATCATTTAGTAGTTGAGATACTAGAATGATGTTATTATTGAACCAAGTTTTATAAAATAAAGAATTATTCTTGAATTTAATAAGCCGATTATTCCAGATGAAGCACCTATGTGGAGAGAAATTATGTTTGTAGATTAACGACCATGCTAAGAGCATTTGTTTGTGGAATTTGGATAAAATTAAGGGAATTTTTTCTATTTTATAATTACATAAAAGTAAAAATTCTAGACCACCAACCTTAGAGAAAACATAGTTAGGTATAAAATTCCATGTAGATGTGGGATTTTTTAGAAAATGCTTTAGGGGTAAGCTTCTCCTTAGCATTCCATTGACTGCCATTCATTTCGGCGCCACTTTGACAGCGTATAACTTTACATCTGAAGCGTTTAAAGACTCTATTTGTCCATTGTTTATTTCTAAAGAAACACGACAATGTATAAAAGGCTCCATTATCTTGTACCTCACGTTATGGCTCTGTAGCTGACGTTTTTGTAAAAATAGGCTAACGATTCTGTCATAACCACGCGACTTACTGTCGCATAGTAGAGGAAATACCGTATAGTACAGGAGAAGCGTGCACGTTGCTCACAGCACATTTACGTCGTCTCTCTCAGTTGGAGGCTGCGCAGTAACGCTAGCCATCACCGGAAAAGTGCTTCTAATGGCCTTCACTGGTCTCCGTCCAGAGCAACGGGATCTGTTGGTCCATTATATATATATGTCAATGGTAGTGACAGGTCTTCAACATTTTTTAGGCCAAGGACCCCTTAGCTGAAAAAAGACAGAGCAGGGACACCCCCCCCCCCCCCCCACACACACTACATATATTGTATAAAATTGACTTGCATATTGAACTGGGCCTACAATAATGTGTAGGACGGCCTTAAAGCGTAACTCTCGCCAAAATGCAACCTAGGGTCTTTTTGTGAATGTACCCGAGTCAAACTTTCGTTTATAGCATATTTAGGACAGAATCGCCACTTTTAAGATTCACCGTATTATCGTTTTTCGGTCAAATGGCCTTTTGAATGGGAGTGCTAGGGGCACTTTTATGCTAGCCTCAAAATAGCTATTTTTAAAACATTAAGAAGGCTCGACACAACATGAAACTGCTCGAAGCATCACCAGGGGCTCTACACCTTAATGAAAGCACTGACAACATTGTTTGTGTACCCAGAGTTTACTAAAAAGAAAGGGTTTGAACAACTCACCGTAGCTCTTGTTGTTTCCGGCTGCAGCCATTTTATCAGTCAAAAACAATCGATTTCCGAATGCAACATAACAGGGAGGAGAGTAAAGAACGAAAACTCCTAAAGCTTAGTTCCATATAAATGTACGGATTATTTCTTGTTTTGTTGTTATTGAAAAACAATATTGACCTTGTAATTGAAAAAGGAGCCTCATATGGAGTCCGTTCATTCGCATTCGGATGTCGACTCGTTTTGACTGCCGAGGTGGTAGCGGCCAGAACCAACAAGAGCTACGGTGAGTTGTTCAAAACTTTTTTTTTTAGTAAACTCTGGGTACACAAACAATGTTGTCAGTGCTTTCGTTCATGTGTAGAGCCCCTGGTGATTCGAGCAAAGTTTCATGTTGTGTCGAGCCTTCTTAGTGTTTTAAAAATAGCGATTTTAAGGCTAGCATAAAAGTGCCCCTAGCACTCCCATTCAAAAGGCCACTTGACCGAAAAACGATAATACGGTAAATCTTAAAAGTGCCGATTCCGTCCTAAATATGCTTTTAAACAAAAGTTTAACTCGGGTACATTCACAAAAACACTCTAGGTTGCATTTTGGCGAGAGTTACGCTTTAAGCCTTTACACATACCTTTTTGTGGTGCATACAATACTAAGCTTTTAATGTTAAAATTGTTGGCATTTCAATATATTTATACATCATGTTTTAATTTTAAAATGAGGCGTTCCTCGTTGTCGGCTGTCAATGCAGCATGGGAACAGGACTTGGGGGAAGAAATCTCTGATGACTTATGGGGGGGGACATTCTTTCTTCTTCTATGTGCGCCAAACATGGTCTAATTCAATGTAAAATCCTCCACCGCATTCACTGGACTAAACTCAGACTCTCTCAGATTTACCCGGATGTTAATCCTGTCTGCGACAGGTGTAGAATAGCTCCCGCTTTGCTTATTCATGTTTTGGTCCTGCCCGTCTATACACAGCTATGGGTCCAATATCTTCTGAACATTATCTGCTGCTCTTCAGGTGCAGTTTGCTCCAGCAGTATTAACAGCTCTCTTTGAGACTCTGCCACCCACGGTAAAGCAGACCTTGTGGCTTTCTTCACTCTGTTAGCTAGACGGCTCATACGACTTCGTTGGAAGTCAGCTTGCCCCCCCATCCTTGGAGGCTTGGGTCAGAGATGTCCTCCATTTTAGTAAACTCGAAAAGATTAAGCATACACTGAGTGGATCCACAAATACATTTTTCAAAGTATGGAAACCCCTCTTTGATCACATAGAGAAGCTGCAATTTCATATAGTGCCCCAATTAATCTGACTGTCATCCTTTGTATCTCTCTTTTTCCTTGTATGTATTTATATAAATAAGTCAACTTTTAACCTCACTTTGAACTGTAGCCCCTGAAAGCAATTTTACCAGAAATAATTTTATTTCCTGGGGGGGTTGGGGGGTGTTCTGTGTGTGTATTTTTTATTGTATAAGTATGTCAGAGACCAAGCAGTAAAGCAATGAGGAAAACAGAGTTTGTTGAAAAGTGGGTTTTTATTTACCCCCCCCAAAAAAAACAATATAAACCAAGAACTTAATATCTAGGCCTATAAAAGAGGGCAACACAATATAACTTAACCCAAAAATAGCAACAACAAAACAAGATATGAACTCAATAAACTGACCTCTTTGAAGGGGACATACTGTATATACCAACTTGGCCAAACCAAAGATGGACATAATTGCACACAAGATGGACATAATTGCAACTAATACAAATAAACCCAACCTAAACCTAAATCCCCCCCCTCCAGCATGGTAGCCGATGGTACGGCCCAATTGGCAGACCATAGTATATAACAGTACTTCACCCTTGGCTGTGCCTTTTCTGCACTGGGAAGGACCTCAGCACCAGCATGGTAACAAAGACAGAAAAAAATGATTAATATAACAGAAAACCTTACTATGTAGGAAAGAGGACATTCCATTTAAACCATGTAAAGCTAAAGGAAATAAATGTGGATTGTGAATTAACCAAACAGTGTAACATGTTTGTTTTGATGTCTGAATTGTTTGGGGTGTGGCTGACTGCACAATAAATGAATGTGTGTACTAAACAGCATGGGGTGGAATTGTGTACCATACGATTGCTGGCTGTTTTAACCTGTGTGGCCTAGGCCATCACAAAGTACAAAGTTAATGCTTAAGTGCCTTGTGTGCAACCACTGTCCTGCTGTTTACCCAAAGCCTTTATGCTGAGGTGCTGGTAGACATATAGTAGCCTATCAGTAAGCCTATCATCAATGTTGTGTACATTTAAAAAAAAAAAAAAAAGTATTATCTTTACTACTAATATGTTGGATTCATGTTAAAGTATATTTTCAGACTTTTTTAAACCATCGAACAATAATTTGGCGGCCCCCCAGCAGCAACTCTGAGGACCCCCTTGAGGTCCTGGACCCCCTGTTGAAGATCTCTCTCCTATACCGATATAACAACCACCTGCCTTTGAATAGCAGCTGGACTGTCCCATGTGATTGGTCCTGATCGTAGCTACAAAAAGATATGAGTGCAGGGAAATTCTTGAAAAAAAATGTCAGGGTGAAACCAGTGCAAAGGAGGAGTTAGTCATTAGACAAGGAGGAAATTGATAAATGTAAAAATAATACAGCTGTGACAGTAGACAAACTACTTGGATGTTTACAGCCTACATGACTCACTCCCTGATTACTGGATTTTATAGACTAAGCCAAATCCATACCACACAGCAAACTATTGATATTTCTCCGGCAATTATTTGGAGATTAGAGTTGATTGGAGTGTTTTTTTCTTCTCTCCCAGCAACTGTTATGGTTCTGGCGTGGCTAGAAGATATTAAAGAGTCATAAATAAGTTATGCAGGACACTGAGACTAAATGGGAATAGTGTTTATATTCTCTGGTTTCTCAGAGTTAAAAAGAACTGATGATTATGTAGTCATAACATACCATACTTTACAATACTGTATTGTCCTATTTTATACTTTACATTACTGCACTATACTCTACCAATCCATACCATACCATACCATTCCATACCATACCATACCATACCATATCATATATCATATCACTTGAAATTTAGTGAGAAACATGGGCTTGTGCTTAACTTTGTCTTTGTCATTCGCCGTGTTTACAGCTGTATTGCTGCCACATTTCAACCACAAATCCATAGTCTTGATTTTAGTCTGTGAACAGTCACAGTGAACAAACGTCATTGTAAACATGATTGCATTTGTTGCGGCGGGTGACACATTTAAGGATTACATTGAAAATAGGAATGTTGAATATAAAATGTGGTTTAATATTCTTAGATTTACACTTTGAATGTAATTTTTTTACAGTGTTATTACTTTAAGGAATTAAGCAATTAGTTTAGGAATTATGACGTTCTCAAAATCTCATCACCTTGGGAAACAACAAACTTCGAGCTAGCAAGCTACAATGCTGAAAATGGCAAATATTTTGGATCGTGCAACAAGAAAGCTAGGCCTGTTGATTCTTTTGGGGAATGATTGTAAACCTTTACAAAAAATATATTTACCACATTTGCTCTCTAACTAGGAAGTTTTGGACCAACCAGTGGGGATTTACTATAGACGAAGTAGACACGGCGATTGGTAAGAGCAAAGGACGTTTAACCATGTAATCCATCTAATTTAAATGGCTCAAGTTACTGTATTCTGTGAACAGTTAACTTCTCTTGATATTTAATGTGGCGTTTTCATTTTCAGGGTGTAAATGTTCCACCAAAACAAGTTCCTTCCGGAGACCATTTTTGCAAAGCCACCGTGACTGCGTCCGAACTTAGTACTGCCCAAGACGATTGTGATTGGTTTAAAGAAATGCAAACAACCCATATCCTTTTTTTCTTCTGTTCCAGGCCCTGTTTACACGTACATGGTTATTTTGAAAAACGGAGACATTTCCCTTCGTTTGTGCCCTTCGTTTACACATAAACTGGAGAATTCGCCTCTGACAACGAGTCTTTCTAAAACCTCCAGAGTGGAGATTTTGGAAAACTTTGTTTACACGTTTGTATGTAAACTGAGACAAACGGAGGTTTAGGCAGCCGAATGAGGAAGAGAAGAGAGAGGAAGTGATTCGTTGCTGTTGTTGCTATTTTCAGGATTCTGATTGGCTAACATGGGCTTGAGCTTCTCGTTACACTGCCACCTACAGGTTTGGCATGCTCTTGACAGCATTTACGGCATATAAACGAGTGTACGTGTAAACGGAGTTTATGAAAATAGCCAGCCACGTGTAAACGTAGCACCAGAATGTACTGTATCTTTGGAGGGGCCGAACTTTACTGTACTATAAGTGGCAACAGTACATTAGGGGGCCAACAGAAAGAAATGCAAACAAATGTTATGTTATTTTTAATTAATTCAAGATTAGTATTACCTATAATGTATTATCTTCTATGAATATAACATCTTCCTAAATTGCATATCATTTGTAGTAGGATCTTATTTCACATGGTCTGTCCCTGCCTTGCTGCTTCAGACTGCGTTCTCCCGTGTTCGCGGTAGGCTAGGGCGGCCTAATATATGAGAGTGGGGCTAGGGCCAGATCGATTGGTTGGGGTTAGGCATTTGACCTTGAGAGGTTAAGGTTAGGATAGCCGATTGGTCAGGATAGGACCTGTACAAATGGGGTTAAGTTATCTTGCAGAAGCATGGACGCCTGGCCAATAAATGCTATTGAAGGGCGGGTCTTACTACGTCATTTCATAGTTCAGATATGATTGGCTATCCATCTGGCGCAGCGCCACCAGTCGGCAAGAAGAGCGAAGAGGGGAGATTATTTTATTTTAGCTAGCTAACTTTAAAACGAATTAATGAAGTGCATTTCGTACTCGAGCACAGGTTTGAACCCTTTGGAGGAGAAATTGGAATTAAAACTCCTTGGTGCCCACCCGCCTTGGGATATTGTCATCACTCAAACTGCTGGTAAAAGTACCGGCGGTTTAACGTGGAATGGTTAGCATACAACATCAGTCAAGTTTGCCCAGAGGAAAAACCCGCCGCGTCGCCGTTCTCTTCAAGCGAGCCCTCAGCCTTGGTGAGTGAGAACACATTTTATCATCCTGCCTTTGTGGTGCTGGTCCGTGTGCTGTGTTGGATCGATTGATATTACGTTAGATGGTGATATAATGGATCTGCGTGCATCGCCGCATGACGTTCACTTTTTCTGGCTAAACTACTATGTATAAACTAGCTATATATATATATATATATATATATATATATACAAACAACCATATGGCTCCTGAAAGGACCGTCATCTGGCGGGGCCTGTAGCCGGTTCACAGTCACCTATTGGCGGCTGAACAACTGTCGCTGGTAGCCTTAATTTAGGTTTGTGACAGTGTTTGACCTGTGAGAGCAAGAGAGAGGGAAATGCAACTACACAAGGTACTCCCCCCCTCTGTGTATGTGTACAACAACTGGTAGAAGAAAGCTGCTCTGTCACTAAAAAGTGTTTGTGGAGCCATGCGGTTTGTTGACATGTTAACAGAATATTCTAGTTTTACTGGTATGTAGCCCATCTTTAGAAATGGTTGGTGCCCCACCAATTTTTTAGATATAAAAACGCCACTGTATACCATACTGTACTGTACTGTACTGTAGCCTACTATACTATCTCCAGCTCCTACGCTCCTCAGTGACTAAACATGTTGTCTGTTTGTAATTTATTAAGCTAACACTATAATATATTTGATTGCTCTTTATCAAACAATGTCTGGTGTGTAGCTTTTTTTTTAATCAAAGGGCAATATGATTTACATGCAAAGCCTGTCTCTCTCCGAAATCTAATTGTCAGGGATTTTAAAAGGAGTGAAACAAGTCCAGTGTGTCTTTTTAAAATGGGAGTTGTGATATGTTTATTTCCCACAGCATGAAACACAAGCAAATAGTTATTTAATTAATTCCATCTCGGGGACTGGGATATTGAATACGGTCTGTTACCTCTGCAGATTTGTGTTTCACATTGCTCCCTGTGGAATCTGTAAACTGTACATCTCCACATTGTGTTCTTTTCAACTCCCGTAGGGATGGCCCGCCAATCTGATTATTTCCCTCCATTCTCTCTTGTTGTCTTTCCAAAAAGTGCTAACAAAAGAAGAAAATACATTTCTGACAATTCAAAGTTACAGAGCTCAGATGGAAATCAGCAATATGCGTTCCACTGGGGTGTTTTTATCTTCTTACCCACACTTATCTGTGTGCACCTTTTTAATCTTGCTCTAACAGGAGATCTTTAACTTCAACTTTATTGATATTGTCCCCGAGGGACAATTTGTGGCGC
>CM042332.1:11170777-11323277 GCA_023566125.1 Zingel zingel
CCTTAGAATAGTTTTTAATTCCATAATATCAATGCATTGGGAACACTGCACATTCAATTCCAAATCAAAACATGACCAAAATTGATCCCGTTTGTGTTATACCTTTACAGAAAGTGAATAAAAAGGAATATTAGGCTGTTCAAAAAAAATAGCAGTATTTGCATTTTTCTTTACAAACTCAAACGTTTACTGTATCAACTGAAAAATGTCTCAAGGGTTAGCTTTACTTTGAATCACTGCACTAATATTTAGCTGCATAACCATTATTTCTGAGAACTGCTTCGCATCTGTGTTGCATGGAGTCGGCCAACTTCTGGCACCTGTGAACAGGTATTCCAGCCCAGGACGATTGAACTACACTACCGGTCAAAAGTTTGCGGGTCACTTAGAAATTTTCATTCCACTCCATTCCAGACAGAATACCAGCTGAGATCAGTTGCATTGTTTTTTTAATCAGGGCAGCAGTTTTCAGATTACATTATGTGTTTAAATAAAAGGGTTCTCCACTGTTGTAGACAGAAGTGGCTGAAGAAACGCTTGAAATCCATGCCTTTTGGTCTAAACGTCATACCCAAATTAAAAGTGGTACAGCTCCCATACTTTGACACTCTGGGGTGTAGCTGGTATCATTGGAAAGGTAACACTCTCAAGTTTGTGTTACAAGTGTCAGGGTGATTCTAGGTCTTACTGACACAGAGTTACAGAGGCTAGAATGGAGGTTTTTTATTTCCGTCCAAGTCATACATCTGTAAAATGATTAGAATACACTGCTGTAAACACATCTGACATCTGACAGGTGACAGACAACACAAGGCCATAGCCACATGTCTCCGCTTACTACAGAAAGAATCCAAAAGACTCAAAAATTGATTTAATATGAATTTTTTTCTACTACACTTCTCAAATACAACAACACACCCACATCAATCACCTTTCCAATGATACCAGGCACACCCCAGAGTGTCAAAGTATATGGGAGCTGTACCACTTTTAATTTGGGTATGACGTTTAGACCAAAAAGCATGGATTTCAAGCATTTCTTCAGCCACTACTGTCTCCAACAGTCAAGAACCCTTTTGCAATTATGTAAACACATGATGTAATCTGAAAACTGCTGCCCTGATTTAAAAAACAAACAAACAATGCAACTGATCTCAGCTGGTATTCTGTCTGGAATGGAATGGACATTTCTAAGTGACCCCAAACTTTTGACTGGTAGTGTACTTTCCACAATTCCTCTGCATTACTGGGTTTTGCCTCAGAAACAGCATTTTTGATGTCATCCCACAGGTTTTCTCTGGGATTGAGGTCTGGGGATTGGGCTGGCCACTCCATAACATCAATCTTGTTCATCTGGAACCAAGACTTTGCTCGCTTACTGGTGTGTTTTGGGTCATTGTCTTGTTGAAAGACCCATTTCAAAGGTATTTCCTCTTCAGCATAAGGGCTTCTAGCTGTAGATAGCTTTGCTTCACATAGCCTTCTTCTGATCGTAACAGTACTCTCAGGTAACTTTAAGTCTTCTTTGATTTTCCTGGAGCTGATCACTGGTTGAGCCTTTGCCATTTTGGCTATTCTTTGAGCCATTCGAATGGTAGTTGACCGTTTTTTCCCACGTCGTTCAGGCTTTAGATGCCATTTCAAGGCATTTGAAATCATTTTGGCTGAGCAGCCTACAATTTTCTACACTTCTTTATATATTTTCCCATCAACTTTTTAATCAAAGTCTGCTATTCCTCAGAGCAATGTCTGGAACGACCCATTTTGCTGAGTATTTCAGTGTGAAATGCACTATAACCAGCATGCACATTTGCTTCCTTCCTTCCTTAAATATGGGCCATAACTGACACCTGTTTCTTCAGAATCAATCACATCACTAATTGAACACAACACTGCTATTATTTTGAACATGCCCCTTTCAATTATAGATTCAATTACACAGAATGAGCAGCATGCATGTCATGACTGTTGGGTCTGTTGGTTTTCTATGACTCTACAACACTTACTAGTACATTATTTGCCATGTAGAAATATCACTTCTACCAAAAAAAACGATATATGAGGTTAGTGATGTTGGACTGCTATTATTTTGAACACAACTGTACCTGTACACAGCAATTAATGTGTTGAAGTATACCAAGAACAAAATGTGTGACAAGTGCTTGATGGGATATATTAATTAATAGAGGATGCTGAAACATGTAATTTACTGGTTGTTTATTTCTGATGGGTCCGAGATCCGTTTCCATGGTAATGCATTGGGGATATTCAAATTAGGGTTATGCATGAGCTGAGCGTAAAGACATTTTACTGTGGTTCCACAGTAGCAGAGCTGCTGTACCCTAATAACAACCTTTTTTGCGTGTGTATAATATCTGGACGTGCGTTATCTTGTTTTTTTTTTTTGTTTTTTTTTTCTTAGTTGAAGTGATGAAACTGTCTCACTACTGGCGACGAGGACTTCACCATTACCATGGAGTCTGCCAAGGTTACAGCCATTTGTCATCAGCCTCTACATCTGGAAGTGGGCACTTCACCTTATTTTGCCCTGGTGTATAAGTAGCATCATTAGGCTAGTGCTTTAATGATTTGCATACCAGAACACACACGTACCAGATTTTATAAAGCGGGATGCTAATTTAAGCTCCTGGGTCTATAAGCGTCACACTGCTGCAGGCCCGGCGGGGTGGGCGGGCCCGAGGGTGCCTGGCACGCTAGACTTGGTGACTCTTCAGACTCTTTCAGCGACTTTCTGCTCGGAGAAAACTCAGTCAGCGGCTCCTCTGGCAGCAGCACAGCGTCTCTCCCTCAATCTGCGCTCCTACCGTTTCGCATGCAGGCAGGGATGAGTTACTATGGTTATGGGCATCGGGGGCGTCAGTGCATAATGTCGTGGGCTCAACCCCAAACGGTGGTCAGCCGAGTGACACAAGCTGAGTGACACAAGTTACAGTAGAGGAAATGGCAGTGTACGTATTTTTGATATACCACAATTCATTATTAATCAGGAAATTAAATAACAGCTTTTTCAATGTTTCAATAATCAAGACATGTACTTTTGAATGTAAATAAAGGCCCGAGTGTGCGTAAAAATAACATCCAAATGTTCATCAACATCAAATAAAATTCCCCCCCCTCCCCCTACAGAGGTACTTGTATCGCTCTGCTGCACCGAAATCTTGCGTTCCATTTCCTAGGCTGCAGCCCAGGCGAGCTGCATTTCCACTGACCTGCTAAATGTATTAGCCTAGCTGTCATTCACTTCACCTATGTTGTTTCCAGATCGAAACAACATAGAAAATTCAGCGTATACCGACTTCCTGGGCTGCTACCCATAAAAATGGAAAACAGCCAATGACTTTGTTCGACACCGGCGCCACCTATTGTTTTCACATTGGGCCCGCTAACAAAAAATTCCAATGCCCGCCCACGGATTTACGTCTGCCGCCGCGTCTGCACTGTTGAATCATCCTCAAGCAAGACAGTGGTTGAACAACTCCTGCAGCTCCAGGTTACTTGTTCTGTAGCTGATCCTGACCTTTGACCTCCCTGTTGAGGGTGGCGAGAAAAAGAGAAATAGCTCACAGAGCCGCTAGCAGGCCTTGGCCTTGGCCTCTTACCAAAGCAAGTACCTATGGAAGTCCTGCCTCTTATAAACAAGCAAAGCTTACCCCTCAGCCATGCTGACAGGCTCAATAACTTTCAGAAATCCACATTCAACATTGTGGACTATTAGATACCATTCTTTCATTCATATTGTGCGTGAACGATAGACACATCTTCTTTTTTCTAATACCCTCCTTGCTGATTCAGAGCTGATAATGATTTTAGACATGTTAAACACAGTGTTTGTCATAGTTCTAGTTTATGAAGTATGTACCTATGAGCAATTCCACTATCCCATGTTAGCTAGATATCGAGCAAGTATTCAGCACCACTGGTACATGGATGTGTTTTTCTTTTTCTTTTTTAAACTGGAGAACAACAAACCAAATGAAAATCTTAATCCAGTTCAACAAAATCACAAGATTCAATTGAGTACATTCGCAGCGCTCTCTTTCCCTCTGTTAGGGAGACATCTACCCACTGAGCAAGGGGTAACCATAGTTACAAGAATCTAGGTTATAAAGTACTGTATATAAACAACAGTAAAGTGCACAAGAGCGTACAGTGCATCATCTCAGACAGTCAACATTCTATCAAGATTTTCCAGAGAAAGAGTAGTATAAAGTGTATAAATACTGTTTTAGATTTTTGTGGTTATGATACGCTTGTACTACTACTGCCCTAGTGCTTCAATGGATTCTTAGACACACTGACATTAAATGTGCTGCAAAAGCATAAACATATACAATAATCCAATGGTCATTTTGAGTATATAGGATGACTAGAATTACTGAGGGCAGAGCATTACAGCCACCTATTGTCGCCCAACGAAATATGCCGGCTTGTTTTCTCACAATCTGAATACACAATAGTGGTACTGAAAAAAAACCCACAGGGATAAGTTACACCCGAATAGTTCGGTGTTGAACGTTTCAATCGCAACCGCTGCAGCTGCCTCACCCGCCATTTTCCACAAGCTGAAAATACATTGGTGGTCGCGCAGCTTCCGCTACATAGCAAAGATGGAGACCGTTGAGGGTGAGTAGTGTACAGCGTTCCTTACTCAACGTTTTGACAGCTTTGAGTGCAGCATCCGGGTACTCCTTGTGGACTGCATGTGGCCATACTTTGTCAGTACCGTACTTAAAAGAGCCAGTGTAAGTACAGACACCACAATTGATTTTGGTGTTGTCATGGCATTTGTTCATAACAAGAAAAACATAAAATAATGCCAGATTAATCCTTTAGGCCGCAGATCTTATAATGAGGGTGTAAATATAAATAATGCTTTTTACTAATGAATAAAACATAAAGCAGTTATTAGTTCACCCACATTTGTATAACAGACAACTATTAAACAGAAATGTATGACATTTATTGGTTTTAGAAGAATGTATAGGTCTGTAATCAGTTAACAGACTCAAGCTGGAAGTGTAAGAGAGACGTCTTCCCCTTTTTGATATTTGGCTGCAGGTGATGACTTGAAGCCAACTCTCCTCCAGTTTCCCTTTCTCTCATGTAAATGACTTAATGTGTATAGTGTATAGAAGACTCCGTCCTTGCTACATAGTCCATTGTGTTGGGCTATAAGCTAAGACTTCCTCTCTATCGCACAGGAGGTGTATCTGCAGACACACAGAGCTGGGATTGGTTTTGAGCCAAATAACTGCTTTAGGTGCTACGACTGCTTTCTGTATGTGTGTGTCTCTCTGGGGAAAAGCACATGGCTCTGTTCATGTCTTTACATATTCATGTGTGTTTGTGCGTCTACGAGAGGGTTTCTTTGAGGGAGTTTGGGTGTTAATAAGTGTGTGGAAGGCCTTCATCTCCAGTGCCTTTGATGCTCACAGTTTTTTCCTCTCTTTTGTGAAACGGGGGGAGTAGCACAGTGGCACTCTACTGTCCAAAGCCAGTAGACTCACTGCAGCCTCTTAAGTTCATTCTAATTGGCCAGTGAGGGATAATGAGCTTGTTGCATTTGAGGAGGAGTGATCGGCTGCAGAAACAGAAGAGCTGAAAGACCTGTCCATCAATTTGGCCTAGAAACCAACCGATAAAGGATTTTTAAGGCTGATATTGATAAAAAAAAATCCAGAAATGCATATCAAAACATAAACAGATTTCCCTAACTTTAGTTATTTGTAGTTATTTATGAGTCGTCACTAAAATAATATGATAATGCAGTTTAAAAATAAACTTGTTGAGCAGAATAGAGGAACATCAAAATATATTAAAGTTCTGATAAACAAAATGCAAAAAAAAATACAAACTTAAGATATGAAACTTAAAGTCCTTTGAACAAAAACACAATAACAACAAAAATTAAAGAGTGTTGCCAACAGGGACGTTATAGAGTGCGTTGTAGAGCACCAACACTCATAACATGGTTGAAGGGCGTTTCGTTTTCGAGTTTGGTAAATGCCTAATATTGGCCGATAATATCGGCCCGCTGATATATCAGTCGGGCTCTAATTTGGGCCCCATGTCAAAGAAAGGATTTGTCTTCCCCTGGAATGTGATGACATTTCTGGTCGGCCATCCTGACTGAAGTGGCGTCTCCCACCTCTGCTGGAGGGTGCACTGTTCAAAGTCTTAAGCCGTCAGTACCACAAATAAGGTTGGTATGCTGTACTGTCAGCACTCTATTATTACTACATTATTATATAGCAATGTCGGTCAGGCGGTCCACCACGTTATTCCAGACTTTAAATAGCTCAACAACTATTGGATGGTAGAGATATCAATGGTGGCGAGACGAATCCTAATGACTTTGCTGATCCCCTGACTGTTCCTCTAGCACCCCTCTGAAGTTGATATTTGTAGATTTGAGTGACATTCCTTAAACTATTGGAAGGATTGTAATACAATGTGGAGCAAGTATTGAAGTCCTTCTCATGATCAATGCTAGTGGCTTTGGTGATCCCCTGACTTTTCCTTGGGCGCCAAGCTACTCTGCAAAAGCACTGCAGCTTAAGAAAACGCACGTTAATAGACAAAACACAAGCAAATTAAGAAAACGTCTTCATTAATTTGACAACATCTGTGGCTTCTACACGCCGACAGCATTGTTAATGTTGCCGTTGCCATAGCAGTGGTGTTCTCAAGACCTAACCACTTAACCCTTGTGTTGTCTTCGTTTCAACCTTGAAAAAAACACTTTTTTTTCCTGACATTTGTGATGCCTTTTTTCACAATTTGTTTTTGCTTTTTCCAACGTTTTAAATTTTTAAATTTTTCTTCTACACATTTTCAGCGCTTATTTCTACGTCCAATATTTTCTGATATAAAACAAAAATTTAAAACGGGCCAATGTGACCTGAAGTCAACACAAGGGTTAAATGCCAGGCATTTAGTGTACACAACTTCCAATGTCATAACCACGAGCTCAGGCCGTACCTTTTGAAGCACGGATGTATAATAAGAACCGGATAAAGTGTTTGAGGCAGGGACCCCGTTCATTCCTACGGGAGTTGCTCAGTGGCGCATGAAGCCAATATTTCCACTGTCATATCTAAAATTACTCCGATGATCAGCACTGCTTTCATATTGTGTGGCCCATAGAGCAGGTGAGATTAAGACTTCCGCCGGCCAAGCTGGCTACTTCCTGTTTAGCACTCCGGCTAACTTGAATGTGGATGAAATTATTCAATCCTGCAGCTATTCTAAACTTTCTAAATCTTATCAGACCGAATGGCTCAAATTCGGATTGTGAAACGAGTCATTTTGCGGGGCTTGTGACGCTCCAAAAAATGTATCCAATGATTTACACACATCTCTTTCACCATGTAAGTCTTTGGAAAACGTATTTTTGGAGTAAAGGTCATCACATGATGGCTTGGCCACTCTATCAAAATTGTTGTCAAAGCCCGGCGCACTTCCTGGGGGCCTGATTTGAAGGCATCAGTTGTGAGCATTGACGTGGACGTTAGAATTTAGTAACTTTAACAACATATCCAGTGTTTTAAAAGAATGCGTGTAGCCCAGCGTCGCTCTGTATAACAGGGTAAATGAAAGAATCACTGTGGGGAATATAATTACAGCAAAGCACAATATGGCCTGAACGTGTTTTTATTACATTTTTTTATTTTATCAGTTTATTTGTCAGGGACAATACATTGTCATTGTTACATCTAAAGTGCAACCGATGCAATGTATATGGGACTTGTAGCCGTAGGCTAATTTGCAGTCCTTGTCCCTGGTTAGGTAACACGTAATAAAATGAACATACAAACTAACAATTGAAGCAGACAAACAGGCAGTCACAGATGCATAAAAACAGTAAAGCAAACATGGACCAGCATAAAGACGAACAATACAGCAGACCTACTGTACGCCGTAGGTATCAACAGTGGGACTCCCATTCACCCCTTGCATCGACTTGTAATCATTTTAGTCACGTGTTGGATCCAGCAGGGGCTAATATTTTGGGGTTTCACTGCTCTTCTGTCCTGCAGCACTTTAAACACGTAGAAATCTGTTGATAAATGCCATCAGAGAAAACTCCTTGGGTCCTTTGCTTCTAAACTTTAGGGCGTAGATAAGACTGCTCATCTCTCAAACACTTCATCAGATTTTAATCACCCTGCACTTTTATATGCCTCTCAATATCCTCTCCAAAAATGGGTTTTGAAATTGCTCCTGCTGCCAGGTTGAATCATTTTTGCCTTCAGGGATTTTGACAATAGCTGCTCCTCAGTGTGGATCCTAACACCTCCTGAGATATGCGATCAACATGTGGCAGCGACAAGCTCACCTTTTAACACGTGGGGAACTTCCACAACTCATTATATGCTGATGAGCATATAATGAAGCAATTACATTGTGCAAATGATTCAGTCAGTGATTGCGGGAGTGGGGGGAGGCCTGCACGGAACTCAAAAATTATGTTTTACATTTACATGAATACATTTAGGCTATTCACAGCAACTTAACAGTTTGCGTGCTTCAGCTGGTGGTTTTGTATGTTTTGGCACAAAATTATGTTTTACGTCTTTTTACTAATTTTACATCAAAGTGTAGCTATTATTTATTTCTTACAGTTGCATTATCGTGATGTGATCATGCAGTTCCAATTCTAGATTGGTTGTTTGACAAACAATTTTTTACTAAACATTTTTTACTGCAAACTGAGGCCAAATTCACATTTTGAATGGTCCACTTTTGTTGCTTTTGTATTCTGCATCTGCCTTTCAACATCTGACTGTCAAGTATGAGATGCCCAAATGTCCTTAAATGCACATACAACTTTGCTGAAGTTTAAATACAGTGAAGATATTTCTATCTAATTTGGTTCTGCATGGCCGGTGCTAAAGCTTTACCTTGACAAACACTATTATGCTGCTTCCCTTTTTCTTTTCACAAATCCTTTTATATTTGCTGCAGTATCTTGCACAAACCATGGCAAATGCAGACACAAGAGCACAGTTTTTCCTCTATTTGAGAGACTGCTCTTCTTTTCAGAAGGTAGTTTTCTTTATTATACGGTTTTGTACTTTCAGTTCTTTGTATTCAAATAAATATATTCTGAGACCCTTTTTAAATGTACTAGTCCTATTCATAATACTAGAATGAGTTGTGATGACTATGATTTGCTGCCTAAATCAGAAGTGTGTCACAGAAAGCGCCAGAAAATATCTTTACAAATGATCATTTTTCCAGCCTTGGTGATATTATCCTAATATAGAATCAATTACATTTCAACAGGGTTGTAAGACGTGTTTTTCTTTTCTTTTCTTTTCTTTTTAAAACATGCATACACATGATCAAACCATCAAAGTTCAAGTTCAAAGGTGTTTTTTTTTTTTTTTTTTTGTATCTTTTCTGTGGCCCTGTGAATCAGATATAAAACATGGTAAAAGACCACACATGGTGTTTGTTGCCCTCTGTGGCGATGTCATGGTGAGGCAGACTGGTTGCCATGGCTATTTCCAGTGGCTGGCCCTTTGATGTGTCTTGGCAGCTATTCCCGCCCATGTCGTACGACCCTGCCCACAATCAGATCTGACACGGGTCCTCCAACCTTCCATTTAGCCACGGCACCATGCTGGGAATCAAGTCATCAATATAGGACCGATGCAAGCATTCCAATCACGTCTATGCAAATTATGTTTGGTTGTGCAAATTGGAAGATACCACCTGGGAGACCGTCTTCATGGAAAGTAGTCTCTGAAAGGGAAAACGCACAAGAGCTTTGTGAAATTATTCACGCTCCTATTGACAAAAACAAGTCTTGTCGTTATCGTGCGTGACGATGTCATTGTCTAGTTTTTGTTGGAGGAAAATCATAAATAGAGTTTGGAGATGATGTGTGCAGAGAGGTAGACGTTTACCTTTTTGACAGGTGGACTGTGGGTGGGACTGGCTGTCAAAGTGCACCATGGGGGTATGGGGAGGCAAAATGTGAGCGGTTATAACATGACGTGCAGTGTAGATGAATGAATGGGTGGTAACCATAAGAGGACTTGGGTGTCAAAGGACAAAAGAAGCATCACTTTTGGATCAGTTATCACTTATGCTATTAAAAATCATTTGGCACACCATTCCAATGATAAATACCATCACCATGGTTTCAGAGTAAAGTTTGTGCACAGTAGGAGGTGTTGAAAGGTTGCTTTTTTTAGAGTAAGAGTGGAACTGATGCTGTTCGTTTTCAAATGGTTTTGAGGTAGCGACGCAATATAGACACTTTATTAGAACAGCTGAAAGAGTGTGTGTGTGTCTGTGTGTGTGTGCACATTTTGTGCCTCTATGTGTCTTAATATGCATGTGTGCATAACATGTATTAGTGCACTTTTGATTTTGGAGTCACATTGTGTGTGTGTGTGTGTGTGTGTGTGTGTGTGTGTGTGTGTGTGTGTGTGTGTGTGTGTGTGTGTGTGTGTGTGTGTGTGTGTGTGTGTGTGTGTGTGTTTCAAAGATTAGCAATTTGTCAGTATTACTTAGGAGACCACACTGCAACCATAGACATGATGAGAAACAAATAGACAGGGGACCAAAACCAAACAAAATGCTCAGAGGGATTGGCTTACCTCCAACAATATTACTTTCCGCTGTACTGGTGCCATTCATGTGGCTCAGAGATGATTGCAGTGATTGCATGTGTTCATCAGTTTAATGCATGCAAAAGGAATGAATATACCAGATGCTGTGTCTTTTTCTGCAAATGTAGTCAGTGGGACAACGGACCCCCATGTGTTAAGGATAGTTTCTTCATCACTTTAGATTACATTACATTATTTTATTGGATCTGTAAAGAGTTTGTGTCAGTTCTTTCCGAGACATAGCGTGTAAGCATGCTAATGTTAGCATTTAGCTCAAAGCACCTAAGAACAGTCTCACAGAGCTGCTAGGGTGGCTGTAGGCTGTAAGTGTTGACGTTTGCGGCCATCAGAGCAAATATCAGAACTGAAATATATATATATATATATATATATATATATATATATATATATATATATATATATATATATATATATATATATATATATATATATATATATATATGAAATTATCATAGGAAAATATCAACACGTCTCATACCTAAACGACATTATAGGTCGATTTCCAAAGACTCCCAGAACGACACATACAGCTTTTCTATTTACTGCCACACGGTGACTGTAATCATGCGACAGTTGTATTTAAGGTAATGGGCCACAGTTTGAAACAGGATAGTAAACATTGTGAAACGGAACTAGCTAAGGACTTCACGGACGTCATTGCATTACGGACTTAAAATTTGAATTTCTGGATGAGGACGGACTGGAAAATATTGGTGTATGATTTTTCTAAATTCTTACCTTTTTATCATTTGAAGTTCTATTGTGTTGCCTTTGTAGTATTTGAAAAGGTAAAGACTTGATACAAAGTAGAGAATACAGTTTTAAGCACAGAGTTATCTCGATCCTGAACACTTTGTAATAAACCACCAGTGGGGTAGGCTACATAATGTGCATGTGGAAATGTGTGCTTTAAAAATCACAGCCATGAGGACCACTTTGAAGAGAAACCAAGCTATTCCTACACAGCAATAACAATGTTTACCAGGCTTCCATTGTAAGCTTTTCTACAGTTAAATATCAGTGAGTGCAAGTAAGGCCTTTGCAGCAATCTGGTCTAGGTCAACATAGAACAAGCCTCGCAGCGACCTCCCACAGATTGGATGAGGAGTAAGGAAGAGAAGATCCTCTTTGATGTCATTCACAAATAAGTTTATTGTTAGAACCAAGGCCTGGAGCAGCAACTGCTAAACAATAGGGATGGGAAAAAAAAAAAAATCGATACAGCATAGTATCGCGATATTTTCCGTGGCAATACTGTATCGATACACAGACACCAAGTATGGATCTATTATTATATATGTGTTGGTCAGTTTGTCTGCCTGATAATCCCATTTTGCAGCAATAAAATTGAAGTGAAATGAACAAACAGAGAAATGTATCTTTTTAGATAAAACAGATGTTTACAAAGATTCCTTTTGCGGACATCATTTGAAATTGGGAAAACTTTTGAAGCTGGAAAAAAGGTAACAAATTGCAATATATCGCAGAATATTGCAAAATGTTTAAAATCGCAATAATATCGTATCGTGACATAAGTATTGTGATGATATCGTATCGTGAGGCCTCTTCCCACCATTACTGAACAAGTGTTGTTTTGCAGGAACTTTTGAACATGTTAAGTGGGTCTTTTAATACACACACTGTGCAAAAAGTTACGGAATTTGATATAGGCATACACTCTAAGAAATATGTGTATTAACAGTTGTATGACTGTATATGTTAACAGAGAATCCATAGAACGTGATTCACAGTTGTACTTTTGTTTGGAATTGAATAATTTGTACTCAGACAACTTTTGTCGTTCACGAAGGTTGGTTTTGAGAGATTAAAGGAGTCTGAGACGTTTGTCGCTTTAGATGACATATTTAGAGGTGTTTCTTTTTCAGCTTTTTTGAACATTTTGGGCCTTTTTTTTCAACGTTTGTTGCTTTTAGTGACCCCTTGATGCTTTTTTCCGATGTTTTTTGGGCTTTTTCCGACTCATTTTTTTCAAATGTTCTGTATTATGTATACACATCGTTTCTGTTATTTAATTACGAGACCGTGTCGGGTAATGAGCTGCCAGTACCTTTTCTGTTATTTTATGGATTTATTGTTCAGTACACCAGGCCGATAATAACATGGTGTGTATAGGTATATGGCATGTAAGACATACAGCTCCATTGAAAGTTAGAGCACAAAAACAAAACATCTATCCATTTTAAAAGAGAAAATCCTATTGCTTTGGCTGGACACATTGTATTTAGAAATGATGTATTAATCAAACAGCAACTTGGCTTTGCCTGAAACAGCTTTTTCCTGAATGATAAATCACTAATCAAACGCTAACAAATCAATTAGCGCGCCGAGCTGTATTATTAACTTTACACTCGCTAGCTAACCAACCAAACGAGCATCACCGTCATCATGGCCGCCGCATCCAGCTGGAGTGGAAGCAATTCATGTCCCCTCAGTGATTGGGCTGTCACTGCAACAGCTGTAAATTAACACCTCTTCCTTCTTCATCGAGTCTCGCAGCAGTTAGCCAGCAGCAGGGTGCTGTAATAAACCTTCTCAGGGACCCGGGGATCTATTGAATTGATATTGCAAAAGGAGAGAGAGAGCTCATAAGCTGTGTACTTATGACAGCGTGGGTTCCTTCCTCGCTCATGTCCTCTCTTTACAGCCATACTTTCAAATTTTTGCAATGGATGTGAACAAACCTGAAGGTTTTTTTAGTAACTCCTAGCACAGGGATCTTCAACACGGGGTCTGGGACCCCTGGGGGGGGGCCTCCTCAGAGTCAATGCAGTGGGGGCCTCCAAATTATTAACATTTGAAAGTTTTTTTAAAATGAATCCAAAGTATTACTAGCAAATGTAAATCCCCACTGATGATAGGCTTACTGGCCTATAAGTAAGGCAGTCACTAAGGCCATCCACACTAGAGGTGTTGAAATGAATCAAATAATCGATGCATCGAATCGTGGACATGGACGATGCTGCATTGATAATCGGCCGGGCCATAATCGATTATTTCTGTTTACAATTTAATGTAGGCCTGACAACATTTCTGTTTACATATTCTGTTGTGTTTTGCACATTCAGGAAGTGCCATGGGCTCATTACTGTAGTTTTATGTATCCACTTTATTTAGTATTAGAGCTCTGCAGAATGTTTTGTTTTTGAAGCTTGAAAAGCTATGAATTAAATATCCTATATGGCTTTAATAGAAAAATGTATTTGACGCGTCATGTTGCATCGAGATATCGATTCGAAGACGTGATAATCGTAATCGAATCGGGAGATCAGTGAAGATTCACACCTCTAATCCACACATACAGTTAATCCTAAGAATTCTCTGTGCCACATGTATTTATTTTTTTTAAGATGGTGTTTTTGGCATTTTAGGCCTTTATTTGTATAGGACAGCTTAGACTTGAAACGGGAGATGGAGGAGGAATGACACGCAGCAAAGGGCCACAGGTCGGAGTCGAACCCTCGGCCTCTGCGTTGAGGAGTAAACCTCTATATATGGGCGCCTGCTCTACCAGGTGAGCTAACAAGGCGCCCAACAGAGTCACATGTATGTTTAACATCAAAACATGATTTATAAAATCATGCCAACAGTTATTAGAATATTTTAATAGCTTAGTATTCTATGCAAAAAAGGTATGTATGTATGTATAAAGGCTTAAGGCCACCCTACACATTATTATAGGCCCAGTACATGCAACTTTATTTTATACAATATACTGTATGTAGTTGGGGGTCCCTGCTCCATCTATCTTTCAGTTTAGGGGTCCTTGGCTAAAAAACTGTTCAAGAACCCTGTCCTAGTGGCTATGATATCATAGTTTACTCTCACCTATAATGTAAACGCAGTATTTCAGCTAGTGATGCTTTCAGTGACATTTTTAAGGAACACTTTCTGGGAAATATACTTGTTTGCTTTCTTGCTGAGAGTTAGATGATAAGAATGATTTCACTCTAATGTCTGTACACTGTCGAGATAAAGCCAGCAAGCAATTAGCTTAGCACAAAGACTGGAAGAAGAGGGGACGGTTAGCCTGGCTCTGTCCAAAGTTCAATAGAAGCGCCTCCCCACCTCTAAATTGTGGTAATAAGACGTTACAAATGATTTGTTTATTCTGTGCACAAACAGTAATGTAATGTGTGGAAGCCTGGCAACCAGCAGAGACAAAGCGGTTGATGTACTGATTAAACATAGATATAACATGTTAATGAGTTTTAGAGATATTGCTAGGCAGATATTCTGAACTTTGGACAGAGCCAGCCATGCTAACTGTTCCATCTGCTTCCAGTATGTGTGTCTCCAGTATGTGTATCTTTTTCCTAAACTTAACCGTCGTTTTGGTGCCTAAACTTAATCTCATCGCAGCATGACGCTCACTTTTTCTGGCTAAACTCAACTTCCATGGCCCCTGAAAGGACCGTCATCTGGCAATTGTACAAGCAGTCATCCCAGCACTGTTATCATCAAGTTTTCAGATGACACTGGCATCCTGGGAGTAATGGACACAGGCATCGACATCTCAGTTTACAGTTCAGAGGTCAAAACGTTTGTACAATGTTGAGATGACCATTATCTCATTTTTAATGCAAAGAAAACTGAGGAAATCATTTTTGATCCAGGTCATAACGCATGTATCACTCAGGTTCATTCTTACATAGTCTATATCCACGACGTTCCATTTCCATGATTGCTCCGTTGCCACTGGAAATTTTTTAAACACTATTTTAAACGTGTTCTTCTGCATTTCCTTTCCCTGCTCTCCTCTGTCTCTCTGTCATTTCTGTCTCGCTCGCACACACACACACACACACACACACACACACACACACACACACACAGCTCCTCCCACCGTGCGGTGTTTGGTGTTTTTAGCCCACAACGTCGCTTTTCAGACAGCGCGGCAATGGTTATGTCCTTATGTCAAAGAAGTTATGTTAGTGTTAAGGTGAGGGTTAGCTGCCTGTAAGGCGACGTTGGGGGCTTAAAACACTCTCGAGCCCACCGTGCACACAGCGTCTGTCTCCATAAGGAGAGCAGACGCCTGGCGAAATTCACAAGTTCACGAAAGATTGGTATCTATCTCGTCAACACCTTAACACAAGCACACATTCATAATCACCGACCCGACTCTTAGCAAACAAGCGAAAGACAGGGTCAGGGAGAGAAAGAGATCGATTTGTTAGGCATTGAAGTAGGAGAGGAGGACAGCATCCAACAGCATGTCCTCCTTAGTTTTTGATACTTGATTGTTACGGAAATAAGTACCCCGCCACAAATTGCTTTCTAATCTGTGGGAAACACTGTAAATCTGTATTAATTCATTTTCTTGACCACTTGGAAACACAACATTCTGTTGTTTATTGCTTGCATGTTGGATGCTGAAAATCAGCTGTCTGATGTAGCCAAAAACTACACCGATGACACTAAAATAGTAAAGTTTTGGACTGGAAAAACCAAAGGAATACTACATAAATGAGCTTAAAGATGCTTAAATGTTTCGCAGAGCTGAGGAGGACTGCAGACTCATGTGATCAGTCTTTGTGGATTTGATTGTATCCATTGTTAATATAAAAATATTAATAAGAGCAGCTATAAATGTAAGCTTGTTCGACAGCTCAATGTTCCTAGCGGGAGCTGGTTAATCTCACTCGGTTTATGTTTCGAGGACGTCTGAGCCTGCGGTGCATCCTCTGAAAGGTGCAACATGTGCATAAACTGCTAGCGAATAGGCAAGGGTGCAACTAGTATAACTAGTGCTGTGGCACAATGGTAATCTATCTGTCCAATGTGGCGTACAGCATTACACGTTTGATTTCAGCCAGGAGGTCCAAGAACTCCCAACACAAACTTATAATCAGCACTTCAACTTCACATATAAAGAATAAAGATGTTGAAAATGTCTTTAGTAGGACAAAGATAAATAAAAGCCATGGACCTGATAACATCTGTGGGCATTTAATTAAAACATGTACAAGAGAGCTGAGTCACATATTCCAATATATTTTTTTATAAATCCCTGCAGACACAACATACCGTACCAAAAATCTGGAAAGGTGCTGTAGTGGTCCCAGTCCCTAAATGTAGCAATTCTAAAATTCATAATGATTTTAGACCTGTCGCTCTTACTTCAATTTTAATGAAAATGTTTGAAAAATTGATAAGGTCACAGATTTTAAGGATCACTGAACACGCATTGGATCCCATGCAATTTGCCTACAGGCCACCAGTGTTTCCAACAGATTAGAAAGCAATTTGTGGCGCGGGGGGGGGGGGTCGCCCCGTGTCTGAAGAGGACATGCTTTTGGATGTTGTCCTCCTCTCCTACTCTTTCTTCAATGCCTAACGAATATATCTCTTTCTCTCCCTGACCCTGTCTTTATGCTTGAGCAGCACTGGTTGAAGCCTGAAAATATTGTAAACAAATTAATAACATAACTAATTCCACTGGTCGGACTGTTCAGCTTTGTTTCAGACCGATACCTCCGGTTCAGGCTGGTCCTCATCCTCAACACGTGCCTTTTTCAGTCGCGGAAAATACTTTTCAATATTCATCTGGGTTGAAGCAGCAAGCATTCAGTGTAAGAGTAAAAAAATGACATAACATTATTTATAATAAGTTTATTTGATTCACAGCTGCTACATATGGTGTTTTGACCTCGACAGCCCAACTTCATTTTACCGCAAACTTGCGACTAGTTAATTTTCTAAAGCAGGCGCAATCGCTTGTTTGCTAAGGGTCGGGTCGGGACTCCAACATTAACACACTGACAACATTGTATTCAGAGTGATTGTGTAAAGGTGTTCACGAGATACCAACCTTTCGTGAACTTGTGAATTTCGCCAGCCGTCTTCACTTGTTTTCATGGAGACAGACGCTGTGTGCACGGAGGGGAGGGGGTGTGTGTGTGTGTGTGTGTGTGTGTGTGTGTGTGTGTGTGTGTGTGTGTGTGTGTGTGTGTGTGTGTGTGTGTGTGTGTGTGTGTGTGTGTGTGTGTGTGTGTGTGTGTGTGTGTGTGTGAGATGCGTGGTGACAGAGAGACGGAGGGAGAGCAGGGAAAGGAAATGCAGCTGAACAAATAACGCTGTGTGTTTAAAATAGCGTTAAAAAAAAAAAAAAATTGTCCCCGAAACGCAATATGTGGCGGCCGGTGTTGATTGTATGGCGCACCGCCACAAATTAGTCTATGTGTGGGAAACACTGGGCCACGCAGGGGAGTAGACGATGCCACTCTCACTCTGCTTCATTTGCTTTTCAAACACCTTGAGGGAAGTGGGTCCCATGCACAAATTCACAGCCAGACTGTCATGGCAGCTTGTTCAGAATACAATCTCATATTGTACTAAAATAGTTCACCGAAACGCGTTTCTGAAAACATTTTAAGCAAGAAATAGGCCACGCAGTTGCTGAATCTGTCTTCATTTCAGATTGACAAAGGTCAGTTTAAAAGATTTATGTCAGATTTTAATCCCGCTCGTCATTTACGGGTTAGCACTCCACCAATCAGATTGGTCATGGAGTCCGACTGCCCGCCCTCCGACGCAACATGTCAGGTCGACCAAAATGAAGGCAGACAGCTCCTCGGACGGACGACGGCACGGAACACACCGAACAGACTCGAGTCACTAACCTCGCCAGACTGTCCGACGGCCGATTATCGGCCCGGTGTGTCACTGCCTTTAAACAAACTGTAGAATTACTGGTCACAACGCACAAGCACTTTGGTCATGTACTAGCTGTAGAATCTCTGCATATAACTGCACAAGTCAATGTGGTACTGTTTTTTTATCCATGTTATACTGTCTGTTTTATATGTTTTAATGTTTTGTGTGTTGCATGTTACGTGGTGGTCTACGAAGTTTTAAGGATGTCCTGCCTCTTAGACTGTCTAAACCTAGTTTACCTACGGGTACCAATAAAGTAACCTGAACCTAATTTAGGCCTAGTGGTACCTGTGGGGACTAAGCCTTTAAACCTGTCACTGTTGGTACTTCATGGCTCTACTCCTTCACATAGACACAAATACGTATGTCGTAGTTGCATTGGTATAGCAGAGAAGCTTTTGTCCAGGTTAAACACACACCTAGTGAATTTATATATGTGACTCATAAGATAGATTCTGAACTCCTTAAGGCCACATGACTATGTACAAAGAGAAATTATAGGACTGTTCAGCTCAGAGAAATTAGAGTAATTATACATTCTACACCAAGCAATCAGGTCTTGTGGTGTGAGGAAAAAGTCCAAGTCTGATTGGGCTCACACAGTGTCTGACTGCCAATAGGGACTGCAAGACGATTACAAAGAAAAGCAGTAGAGCGCTGGAGGTTTATTCATCAGCCCCTGCTCCACTCTCCTGTCTCCATTAACCCATTCACTTGTCCAGCCGTACGCCCACACAACTTCAAGGAGTCACCGTTCCCTGGCAACCCCTGGGGTGGAAGTGGTTTCGGCGATGGAGGGTCCAAAGGTGGGGAGGGCAAAGGTGGAGACGCATCTGTGTTAAGAAAGGAAGGGGGGGGGGTGGGGCATCAGGAGCCTTGTTGAAGCCCACTGAAGATTAATTCTTGCACTGATTGGGCTTTTTGAGGGCGTCATGGTAACCCTCCGGTGACATTATGGCCAGCAGGTTTGATGGTAGGGCGAGGTCAGGAGAAAAGTGTCAAGAACATGAAAGCATATTGACTTTACTCTATGATAATCACAAATATAAAGTTAAGAAATACCAGTAGTTCAGTAAAAAGAGAAAGAATGAGGATTTGCGCTTATGTGCAGCTCTCCCGCTGTCTTCAATTTAGCTGAGTGAAATATAAATTGGCTCTTTGGCAATCAACATCAGTTGGCTTGCTACTCAAAACAGTTGAGGTCTAGTAAGAGGTTCCACAAAGTTATTGAGCCGAAGATGGAAATGTAGCAAAGAGCTGAAAAGAAACAAGACGGATTAAAGATAAACAGAAACTGGATTGAACAAGATAAGTGATTATGATGAGAAAGAATTTAGAGGCAGGCATAAATGACTCATGTGCCCGAGAAATGAGTCTGCCACTGAAGGACCAAAAAATGCTCTTTGCTCTCTGCGTGCGTGCGTGCACACGTGTGCGTGCTATTTAAAGGCATCGGGCCAATAAGTGCTATTTTGATCTTCTAATGGCCCAAACTAGAGCTGGGCAATATATCGATATTATATTGATATCGTGATATGAGACTAGATATCGTCTTAGATTTTGGATATCGTAATTTGGCATACGTTTCCTGGTTTTTTCATTTTCTGAATTTACCAGACTGTTGTAACTGTTCTGTTATTTGTCTTTACCCACTTAGTCATTATATCCACATTACTGATGATTATTTATCAAAAATCTCATTGTGTAAATTTTTTGTGAAAGCACCAACAGTCAACACTACAAAATCGTTGCTTTATCGATATCGAGGTATTTGGTCAAAAAAATCGTGATATTAGATTTTCTCCATATCACCCAGCCCTACCCCAAACACTCTATTCCTGAAGGAGCCCAGCTGTAGGCCCAGCACATTTTGACAACGGTGTTACCGTGTCAACGCTATTTTTAGGTATCCACCTCGACTCCCTGCCTAATTAACATCTTCTTGTGACATCGTGACAGGAAAAAAAAGCTTGTGATTGGTTTATGGAGCCTGGAGTGCCTCAACAGAGCTTTTGAGCTTCTCGAGTAATGGGCAGTGGGGGCTGATTGTATCCAAATGTAACATCCTTGCTTCAGAGTGTGTGCAAGTGTGTGTTTGTGTAGATTAAGTGGGACTAAAAAGGTTGCCAGTTCATTTCTCACAAAATAATCTGAATATGGAAAGTTAGTAAGAAAAACACTACTACATTTGCCAATGATGTTGCTGAGAGGCCACCAGCAGTAAAGTGGCTGTATTCAGGTTTTTGATTATGCTGCTGTATATGTGCCTCAGCATGTAAGACAAAAAAAGAGCAATGAAGGAAAAATGTCAGTGGTCAAATTGACTACAAAATAAAAATCACCACGTCAGAGAAAATGACGCAAGGACGAAGAATAATTCAGAAAGAGGTTTTATGAGTGTAGACAGAGGGGCCATCTATTGATAGAATGGGTGAATAAATGCACTCTGGAAGTAGAAAAGGCCATCCAATATACTGGCATCAGAAACTGGGTTGTAAATATTGACTAAAAAGAGGGTGTAATGGATTAAAACTTGTAGCCCTGGTTCCCAGTTTCTTATTTTTTTATATATTTTTTTTTCATTTTTTTTATTTTTTATTATTGAAGTAATTTGGATAATCACATCAAATCACTTTTCTCTTTTTTTTTAGCAAAATAAACAGTACTCTCTCTAGAATTTTAAATTGTATCAGTCCATGTCTGGCGCACACCGAAGAAGAGTGGACACATTCTTGTGCCTTTTCCCATTGAGTCTCTGTGATTTCCACTCCCATATCCTCCATCCAGGCCTCTCTTAGGTGGTCCAGTGTTATTGTGCGGTCCAATAGCATCAATTTATCATGGATCTTAGAGATCGCTCTTTCAGCCTGTGGTTCAGGCAATAACAGTGTGTGTCTATTGGAGAAACTGGAGGTTTGTGTGGGAAGGATGGAAATGTCTTTTTAATAAAATTACGGATTTGTAAATACCTAAAGAGGTCCGTACTGGGGACATTGAATTTCTCTTTTTTTTTACTGAAACGTGGGAAAAACGCTGTCAATAAATAGATCATTGATTGTCCGAATTCCTTGTAAATGATAAATCGTAAAGTGACGGAGGGAAGGAGTGGTTATTTATTATTGGCATTAGCGCTGAACAACTCT
Organism: Zingel zingel; assembly: GCA_023566125.1. Classification (NCBI taxonomy): domain Eukaryota; kingdom Metazoa; phylum Chordata; class Actinopteri; order Perciformes; family Percidae; genus Zingel; species Zingel zingel. The sequence goes on from CM042332.1 coordinate 11,192,265, forward strand.
GCCAGCCAAAGTGCCTCCGAACTTGGGACCAAATTTTAACTGAGTGTGAAACAGTTGGGATTTCATCTTAATCTTTGGCGTTGGTAGAGCAGAAAAAAGTATTACTCCTAAAGAGGAAGTAGAGTTAGTTAGATTTTCCATCCTTGCCCATTCGGCCTCCTGCGCATACAACCAGAAAGACATAGATCGAATGTTACAAGACCAGTAATAGAGCCGAAAGCAAGGCAACCCCATACCCCCAATTGTTTTAGGTCTCTGCAGATATGCTTTTTTAATTCTTGGGGGTTTCTTATTCCAGATAAAATGAGATATGGCCGCGTCTAATTTGTCAAAAAAGGCTTTGTTAATGAGAATAGGGATGCACTGAAAGATAAATAAATATCTTGGCAAAATGGTCATTTTCACAATATTAATTCAACCTGCAAGGGAGATTGGGAGATGTGCCCATTTGTCAAGGTTACGTATTGTTTGGTCGTACAGCTTCAGGAAATTGTATTTGAATAAGTCAGAATGGTTTCCAGTAATTTTTATCCCCAGATATTTAAATTGATTTGAGATTGTAAAGGACAGGGAACTGAAATTTAGTCTGTTCTGTCTGGCTTTTGGATTAATTGGAAACAATGTACTTTTTGAGAGGTTGAGCTTGTATCTAGATGCTATGCCAAAGTTTCTTAAGATTTACATTATGTCAGGCATTGATTTTTCAGGATTAGAGGTAAATAACAGTAAATCATCTGCGTATAAGGCCACCTTGTGTTCTGACCCTCCCCTTTTTAATACCTTCATATTCTTTCGCTGTACGTAGCGAAATGGCAAGGGGTTCAATGGCAAGCGCAAATAACAGTGGTGACAAGGGGCACCCCTGCCTCGTAGAGCGACCAAGTGGAAAGTAGCTGGAATTGATGTTATGTGTTTTCACGGAGGCCTGAGGGTGAGCGTATAATAATTTAACAAGGGAGATGAATTTTGAGCCGATTCCAAATTTAGACGGGTCGAGAAGAGATAATCCCACTGTACCCTGTCAAAAGCTTTCTCTGCGTCTAAAGAGATTAATATTTCTGGATGTTATTTGTGGGTTGTGTGTAGATAATATGAAGTAGTCTCCGTAAAAGTTAAAGAATAGCTGCCTGTCTTTGATGAAACCTGTCTGGTCTGGAGATATTACTGTCGGGAGAATTCCCTCTAGGCGTGTAGCCAAAATTTTTGCAAATATTTTGTAATCTACATTTAGTAGGGTCTATAAGATCCTGGGTCCAGGGGATCCTTATCTGTTTTATGTATTAAAGATATATTAGCCAGATAAAAAGTTGGTGGTATGCGGCCCTTACTAAGTGCTTCGTTAAGCACATCGAGTAGGAGGGGAGAGATTCGTTTTTTAAATGTTTTATAAAATTCAGAGGTATAGCCGTCTGGTCCCGGGGCTTTAGAGCTTTGCATGTTTTGGATAGCTTGTTCTACCTCTGGTCTAGTTATGTGTTTATCCATTAACTATTTGTGATTTGTCTCAATTGTTGGGACATCTAAGTTCTCAAAAAACTTTTCAATCAATGACATGTCACCTAGAGATTCTAGAGGTATATAATTTAGTGTAAAAATATTTAAAAACGTTGTTTATCTCTTTCGGGTCAATGGTAGTCTGACCTGACTCAGTTCTTATTTCTGTAATTGTTCTTGATGCTGCTTGTTCTTTTATTATTATAAAAATTTTCCAGCTTTCTCCACATGTTCATAATATTTGTGTTTTGCTTAAGTTAGGAGTTTGGTTGTCTCTGTAGAATAGATCAGGTTAAGTTCAGTCTGGAGGGAAAGCTTTCTTTTTGTGAAGGTCCGGGGAGGGGTTGATTGCATATTGTTGGTCTATTGCCTTAATATCATCCATTATCCTGCATTCTCTCTCTCTACGTTGTTCATCGATTGCACTTCTATAAGAAATGATATGCCCACATACGTAAGCTTTCAATGCCTCCCATAATGTAGATATCGAGGTGTCTAGTGTATCATTAAATGACAGGTAGATATCCATGTCATTTTCCAGTTTCTCAATCACTTTTTTATCTGTTAATAGACTATTATCAAAACGCCACACCCTTGAAGCGTGTTCCCGTCCAAATGCTAATTGAAGTGGGCCATGATCAGATATTACGATTGGTTTGTAATAACAGTTCTTCATCAGAGACAAGAGTTCTTTATCTATTAAAAATAGATCTATCCTGGAATAAGTGTGATGGACTGATGAAAAGTAAGAATACTGCCTTGCGTTTGGGAACAGGGTTCTCCATGGGTCCGCTAATTTATATGTATTGAGAAATGTATGAATTCTTCTTGCAGATTTAGATAAAGCTATAGGCTTGTTTGAGGACCTATCGAGGTTGGGGTCTAAGACCAAATTGAAATCACCGCCGATTATCAATCGATGAGAGTTCATGTTAGGTAGTTTGGCTAGAAGCATCGATATAAATTGCTCATCATCGACATTGGGCGCATAAATGTTAGCCAGAGTAATCGGGTAACCATAAAGATTTCCTGTCACAATCACAAATCTCCCCTGTTGGTCAGCTATGACTTCAGACATTTTGAAAGGTATTGAACGTTTGATTATTATTGCAGTGCCTCTGCTTCTAAAGTTAAATGAAGAATGGAATATCTGTCCTGTCCATTTACACCGTAACCTATGGTGATCTTTATTCCTCAAGTGCGTTTCTTGTAAGAATGCAATATCTGTTCTCAGTTTTACAAGGTGAGCCAGTACTAGGGCTGGACTATTTTGGCTAAAATCATAATCACGATTAATCGAACAAGTTACCTCGATTAGGATTATTGAACGATTATTTAAAAAAAAAAAATTCTTTTCTTATACTGTAAATATGTTCACGGTTATTTTTACGCGGCGGCCCTAATATGTTTTAAGGGGAAAGTACATTAACACTAGAAAGGCCATGACGGTCATTTTGACCGTTTTGAAAATGTGTAATAACTTATAAAAAATACAATCCTGCTGCTGCCTGACATTTCCTAAATGTATTTTAATTTAAAATTGTTTTTATATGCATTACACAAAAGGCAAAGAAAATACAATCACTTTTAACTATTTCGGCCATACACGGTCATATTGACCGCTCGGATTTTCGCGGTATTGTTTTTAGTTTTTCGCACGGTTGAAGATGCATCTTGGTTGCTTAGTAACTACCATAGTCTCTGTCAGAGAAACGTAACTAGCGGTCTCGGGTAACAAGTGTGGGCATCACCGATGGGCCGAAGCCATAGCCAGAGTCGGTAATGTAGGCTACTACGGCGTGGATGGACTCTGTTCTGAATCAGAAGGCAAACACCGGGCGCTCACTCTGTGATAGGCGCGCGGAACACGTAGATGACCGGTGGCTGTTTACATGTTCATATAACTTTATACATCCTCAAACTGGCTGGAATCATTACACACATCCTCTCCAAGGAGTGCACTAGCAGTAAAATTGTCCGGAGTAAGTTCATGCAGCAACTGGCAGAGGAGCTGAGAGCGGTGTTTATGGAGGAAAAAAGGGCAGCCGCACTGCAGCAGACACCAAACGGAGGCAGTGCCGGGTTAGGTTATAGCTAAATGTTCAAATAAGATACTTTTAATTGTTATTTGGCTGTTATGAGTTAAGTTGAATGAATTTCCACACCATATTTTTCGGGATATGAATGTATGAGATAATTACGGTTTACTAAGCCATGATATGAATTATTGAAACACATATTACTACTAAAATGTATAATTAAACTCATTAAAATGTAACGTTTTTCTAAAGATATCCTAACACAATACATAATACAATATTGCAATTAGGTATTTATCATGAGAGATTATAGAGTTTGGAATCTGGTGGTCAAAATGACTGCTCACGGCAGTTCTAGTAGTTATGGAATTCGGCACTTCTAGTGTTAACACACAGTGGGCGGCCGCAGAAATATTAATAGGATTAAAAGACCGAAATAACCGACTTTGTAAAATTACGCCGGTTATAGGCTCTGAATTTCGGTTTTGATTATTTTTTGATTAATCATCCAGCCCTAGCCAGTACATTGCCTCGCTTTACAGCTTCATTTAGTCCCTTACAATTCCATGTAACAAATTGAACCCGGTTTCTTGGTATAGTTTCATCAGAGTTATTAATCATATCATCAAAATATATATATATATATATATATATATATATATATATATATATATATATATATATATATATATATATATATATATATATATATATACACACACACTTTTTATTTTCCACAGTTAGTCAGGCTATTTCGAGCAGCCCACTACTCCTGAATACTGCTCTTTTTAAGGAGTTATAATTACTCAAGTTGCTTCAGGGAGGCATGTGAGGGAAACAATGTTATTCAGACGGGCGTGCGATGTTCATCTTGATGAATTTCTCTGCCTCTCGGGGATCAGTGAAGGAGTGCCTGGCGTTGCTCAAGGTGAATACCAGTCTCGCCGGTACTGTAGGTGATCTTCACGTTGCAGGTCCGCTCTCGCCTGGTTAAACGCTGCTCGTAGTTTGTTAACCTCCAGGCTCATATCAGGGAATATATGCACGGGAGAGCCTTTCTAGATTAGGCGGCCCTTCTCTCTAGATAATCTCAGGATCTTTTCCTTATCCGCGTAATAATGCAGCTTCACAATCCTAGCCCGTGGCCTCTCTCCATTCTGTGGCTTCGGAGCCAGACTTCTGTGTGCGCGATCTATCACCGACGGTTCATCAAAGTTTTCCATACCCAGCACTTCGGAGAAAAACTCCGCCGCAAAGCGACTCTGGTTGCCCGCCTCGCTTCCCTCTGCTTCTCCAATCACCCGGAGGTTTTGTCTGCAGCTCCTGTTTTCTAAATCCATGCACTTCTCCTGCAGCTTTTTATAATCTTTTGTCAACCCCTCATGGCTTTTCTCCAGGGCTACTAACCTGTCCGTTACATTATCGAGTGCGCCACCCATTTCCTTCTGTTCTTTAGCCGTCTGTGCTTGTGCGTTACGCAGACCCTTCATTTGATGCAGAATGTCGGCCCGGAGCCTACATTTCTGTTTCTGTTTCTGCCCGGAGAGAAGCGATGTCACTCTTTAACTCCTTGTGCATGTTTTCTATCTGTGCTATCATATCGGCCGCCATCTCCTCTCTCGCTCATTAGTGTCTTTACCATGATGGGGGTAGAATGTTCATCATCCGCCATCTTGCTACCGCCCTCTGCCCCGCCTGGTGCGTGTATCTTCTGTTACTTCCTCTTTTCATGACAGGGCTCGCAGTCTTACCGGATCTTCCCTTGAGTATCTCCCAAAATTTTCGTTTCAAGTGGTCTAGGGATCTATTTCAACGAAAAATTGGCGGAGCTGTTCGTCCCTCCTTGCTTACTCCATGAACCGGAAACGGAAGTTCCCCCCCCCCCCCCCAGTTTTTTTTTAATAATGGACAAAAACATACATTTAATAATATTATGTGTACTGTTTGATAGAGGCATACATTTGGGTTTGGACACGTGGACTATTAGAAATGGTTTTGGCATTGGCGTTGCTTCTTTAAGGCACATATAATAAGTAGGACAATGGGAGAACTTGGAGGACTGCCATTTTCACAAGACAGTGTCAATATCCTGAGGAAATGTTGAAGAGGCAGCTCTGGGCAGTAAAACATACATTTCTGGGCAGAAAAACATACATTTAATAATAGTATGTGTACTGTTTGATAGAGGCATACATTTGGGTTTGGACACGTGGACTATTAGAAATGGTTTTGGCATTGGCGTTGCTTCTTTAAGGCACATATAATAAGTATAATAATAACTTGGAGGACTGCCATTTTCACAAGACAGTGTCAATATCCTGAGGAAATGTTGAAGAGGCAGCTCTGGGCAGTTTCCAACAAGTGTAGACTGTGCCCTTTGCAAAAAAAGAAACAGCTCAGCATGAAATGATGTTGATGGCTAACTTGCCCCCTACATCAGACAAATAAATTAGATTTTGGAAATATGTTGTTTTTTTTTTTGTTGCTTTCTTTAGAGTTAGATAAGAAGATTGAAACCACTTTCATATCCAGACTGTCCTCACCCAGAAAACTACTGTATAGGTTGATTGTGCGAGCAGCTTATAACGGCCCATATTTACGTTCGTTGTTCGTGGCTGTAGTAATTATCGTGGGAGCAAACTAGGAAGTAAGGTGACAAAGTATAAGAGCGCCAAACTCCGCGTACGGAGAAACCAGGCCCCCGAGGAAGTGCGCTCAGCCTTTTAGCCATATTTTCGTATTGCAATGATAAAAATCCCCCTGCATCCCAAAGTGGATTTTCCCCATAGGCCACCATTGTAAAAGAGACACCTGTAAAACTGTTGACCGGACACCTCGAACTGCAAACAAGGTCCGTTATGACTCTTTAATTTAGAATTTTTAATCCATGGACTTTTTATATTTGAAAATAATTCGAGCTGAGAAAAGGGATTTAAAAACCTGTAACATCACCACAAGTCTATGGGCCGAGTGGGAACTCGCGGGCGGGGCCAGCGGAAGAAACCTTACAGGGCATATTCAGTGGGCCACATATGACGGAAGTAAACCCAGAAGCTTAGAAACTGCACCAGGCTAGGGCGGGGCAATAGGGAGAAAATCAGATATGATTATAAATAATCATCAGTAATGTGGACATAATGTCTAAGTGGGGAAAAGGCAAATAATAGAAGAGCTAAAACAGTCTGGTAAGTTCAGAAAAGTACATCACTTTACTGTAACATAGCCTTTAAAACCAGTAAAAGACAACACTTATGTCATATCACGATATTACGATATCCAAAATCTAAGACGATATCTAGTCTCATATCACGATATCGATATAATATCGATATATTGCCCAGCCCTACACCAAGCTAGCAACTCCATTGAACTGTTTATAGCTAACAGTCAGGCAATCGACCCATTATGATGTTTGGGTACGAGGACGTGTTGTCATATCTGTGTGTTAAGTACAGGGCGAGAGTCGAGAGGCAACTAGCCTAGCTTAGCATAAAGACAAGGCTAGCATGACTCTGTCCAAAGTTTAAAAAAACAAAAAAAAAGTCACCTTACAGCTGTTACAACACCTTTTAATGCTCACCAATACCTGGTTGTATCTTGTACAGCTTCTTTATTAGTAATCCATACACCAACAATAATGTTGGAATGACAATATTTGGTTTTAAGGGAATTTACTCGCTGGAACTATTTGTTAAGGAACACCAGTTTATCCATCCTCCTAGCACGTCAGCGCAGCGTAGACAGCTATAGCGTAGGTTGCCAGATACGGTCAGTGAGCACAAGCTTTGTTAGAGGTTTCAGCATAGGCACGACGGTACCACACCTGGCAACCTTACTGTGATGACAAAAATCTAGGAAGTCACTGCGCCTGGCTGTTGTTCGCTAGTAAATAGTTATACCACATAACCCCTAAAAGTTAAATAAACCGCTACGATCTCAGCAGACAGCAGGAGTGGATGTAGCACAGGGCACCTGAATGCCCTCTGTCACTTATTGAGATCATTAGAGCAGCTCATGTTACCTGTTCAATATAGATTTGTACGACTGACATCTGTTTCATTGATAATAGAGAAAGATGTAATCCGGTTAGACATGGTTCAGGGGGCAAGTAGCTATGTTAAGACCTGGGAGTCAGGATCCAGTTTGCAACAATCAGAAAGTCAGAAGTTAGCTGATCAGTGTGATGCGAACACCTGGGGACAGCAGGTGCTCTTGATGGGCTCTCGGGGGAAATTACATGTACAATGTGATGTATTCATACAGGTACCTCCGGAGATGGAAGGAAAGGAAATCTGCTCGATTTTGAAGAGATCCCTCCAGAATTACAGTGATACGATTTCAGGCTACTTTAGAAGAAGAAGAATGTACAGCATGAACAGTAAGGGACAATAACAATCTGAATACCGGCATTGACCGTCTGTTTATCTGATACTTTAGCCCTGGGTTTAGCCTAAACAGGCTGTCCTGTGTTCCAGTATTTTTAAAAATGTCACCGCAGCCTAATTAAAGGTCAAAACTTTTATCTTTGAAAGGCGCTTTTTTCTACATAACTCTGACAGATTAAAAACCCTTACGCACCTAATGATGATCGTAAGGTCGAAATTGTGACGTCAAATGTGATACCTTTCAGTTCTGATGAAAGCTGACAGGGGGACGCATTTTGGCAAAGATTCAAACTTTGAAAGACCATAAAATGCTTTATGAATGGTTCAATGGTAATCAAACCTGGAAGGATGGTTATTGGCCCATAGGAAACCATTTGAAGTCATTTGTTGGGAATTTTTTTGCAAATTTGACCAGCATATGTAGCCAGCATTTAGCTTTAGTTTTGGTGGAAATGAAGAATCGTTGTCAGCTATGACTGCTGATATGCTTATCAATTCAGCAAGGATGTCCCCCGCCACCAGCAGCTAATTTGAAGTCCTTTAACTAAAGGAACAATGTAGAGGATCTCTCCTGCCATGTAACTAGTAATCATGTATTAGTGAGATAATTAGTCAGCTTCTGTGACAAAGACAATTGATGATAGTGTAGTGCAGCTAAGTGGTACAGACACTCTCAATGAGCATCTACTTTGTTCTCACTGTGACAGGGCTGCTGATGGGAGCCATGTCCGGTGCCACTAATAGTACCTTATCTAATTCTGACTAACACCAAATAGCTTTAGGATTTCACACTGGTGTTTTATTAGTCTCGCATTGCCAGACCTATCTCCACAGTGCTGTGGAGAAAGTCTGGCTACACCACCCCATACACTCTGGGATAAGAGAAAAAAACGCTGTGGGTTGTTTTCATTTCTTTAAACCAATCGCAGTCGTCTTGGGCGGTGCTAAGCTCCGGGCGCAGCGACAGTGGCTCTGCCAAATAGTCTCGGGAAGGAACTTGTTCTGGTGGAACATTTGCACCCCGCAAAATATAACACCACAAATAATTATTAAATGAAGTTAGCTGTTCGCACAATACAGTAATGTGAGCTATTTCAATTAGCTGGATACATGATTAAACGTGATTACCAGTGTATCACCGTGTGTACTGTGTACTGTCACAGCAATGCCACCAGTCGGTCCCAAAACGTCCCAGTTACGGATTATATTTTGTAAATGTAAGGGGGACGTAATTTAATGTTGGCTACTGACGTACAACCACATCGCTCGCGCATTGTAAAGTTATTTTATGAATGAAATAGACAAATGACATATCTGAGGGCCAATTCGGAGTCGGATTGGAATCGTTTATAATCCCGTAATTGTCTCTATCTGTTGAAAGGCAGAACATGATTGACTCGGGTCTCGCACAGTTCTTTGTTTAATTTCCTTTTTTTTCTGTGATGGCCCTGCCCGAGTACCAGCCATAACTACAGCAGATAACTTCCAAAATAAAATAAAAATACAATTAGGTCTATGTAAATATCCTGCTACCTTTTACCTGCATACTCACTAGCACAGGCTTTCCCGTTGTTATGCCAAAATCTGTGACCCTTCAGAATGTGTGCTCTCTAGCGCCGTCTACATGCCATAAATCATTTTGTGACTTGTGAAAATAGGGTTCTTTTCACTGTTAGTCTCGTCTGCTGTTACAGGTCATTTATGATCATCAGATGAAAAATTACACAGTTTCAGAAATGTTTAAAAGTTACATATAGTCACTTTAACTTAAAAGGAGATACATTGTCAATGTTGCGTTTAAAACGTCCTGCTGCCCCCAAGTGGCCAAATTATTGCTGCATTATTTTGAGTTGTACCTGTTGCTCTTAAATCCAAATATTGTATGTGAAAAACTGCAATAACTGTCTCTTGTGTCTTTATAATAATTCAAAAGTGTACTATTTTATTCAAGAAAACATTATATTATTCAAGTAACATGTCATTTTTGAGACCAGATGAGCACATGTATTAATCACCAGGCCTCGGGGGAAACCCAATACCCAAAGTCCACTGCTTCAAAAAACTGTTCAACAGGGAGCACTTAGGATTGCTTCAGTGGAAGCACAGTGACACTATGACTGTGTGTATAGGTGACTGTTGCCATCTAGTGGCCAAAGGCATGAATCACACCTTTTTGATGGGAATGAAAATCGGTGAAATCTTCAGATTTCTGTCTTCACTAAAATCAACACTTGTATTAATTATCTCTTATCCCACTCTCACTTACCTATCATATATAGTTGTTTTTTAATTGTGTAGGCTATTTAACTCAGATATCTCATCAACATACCAGTCAATCAAAAATGGTAGGCTAAATGTAGTTTATGAAACAAGTTCCTTTCTTTTTTTTTTTTTTAAACGTTTCCTTCTGCTGCAGAGAATGAAACTATCATAACACTGACAGAGTAATGGTATCCATACAGTAATTTGATATAAAGTAAAAGAATAAAGTACTCTTGCTAACAGAAATAGTTTAAAGATTTTAATTTCGGCAAGGTTCCCTGTAAGACATTTGTTAGCTGCCTTTTTTTTTTTTTTTGGGGGATAGTGGAAGGCAGTTGGTCATTGACACATGAAACCTATAAGAGCATATGAAACATCATATTTTCTGCCCCAAAAACTGTTCATTAACAAAAACAGAAGTTCCAAAACAAATGTCTTAAAGGACTCGCTATTTTATACCACTAAAAAGGCTCAAAATAGCACCACACTTCAACAGTAGCATAATGAGGGTCCCCACATGTAAACCGAAGCATTGAGAACTTTGTAAATGCACAGACAGTTTATTAAAAATATATATTATAAAGACAGTAGCAAACCACGAACGCTGCGTTTGAGCTATGTTACTGGTTACTGGTTGCACGGCGTTCGTCGTTCGACTGCTCATGACTGTTTTCCAAGATGGTGCTTGCATGTGAACATGAACGCTACTGTCTTTATAATCTATCTTTACGTTTAAGTCTGTACACTTACAAAGTTCTCAATGCTTCGGTTTGCATGTAGGGACCCTCATTATGCTACCGTTGAAGTGTGGTGCTATTTTGAGCCTTTTTAGTGGTATAAATAGTGATTTACCCCATGCCCCGAAAGCTAGCGTCAGCAGCTAACCACCGGTTTGCGGTAGCTTGTTTAAAGCTAGAGACGCATTCGATTAGCATGAAAACATGTCCCAGAGAACGGTTGACTCGGTTCACATATGTTATTAACCCAGGTTCATTTTGCGCTGGTATTGTCCTTCAAATAAATTATTATTGGAAACGTTATGTTTTAAAAGTGTATGATAAAACTAAGGCATACTTTAACTTTAAGGAAACATTTCAAGCTCAATTTGAAGCTGTTTTAGCTGGAACTGCCAACTACATAGACAGATGGCCCAACAAGAGGCTAAAGGGTCATAACGAAAGCTGCGTTCCCTAACACTCAATCACACTCGCACGCACACTTGGAGTCCACACTCATGCCCTTGCCTGTCAGGTGAAATGACTCTCTTCTTCTCCATTGTGGCTCCCTGCTAGGCTCTTGACCTATGCCGGGTGGAGTCCCAGCCACTTTCCCTGAGACAGTCCAAACGGATTGACTCGAGTGAACAACCTTGTCCATCCCCTCTGGACATCTGTACGCTCACTCTGTGTAGACGATCAATCTGGCTTTTTAACTTCATGCCATTCAGTCAGTCACCATGAGAGGGAGCTGAGATACTCTGGAATCTCTCTGAACCACTGCTCCTTTGCTCTTCTTTGCCTTGAGTCTTTCTTGTTCTGCTTTTTTGTCTCTCTGTCAGTCCTTTCTCTCTCTCTCTCTCTCTCTCTCTCTCTCTCTCTCTCTCTCTCTCTCTCTCTCTCTCTCATGTGTCCAACTTTCCCAGCATCTGTTTGTGTGTGTGTGTGTGTGTGTGTGTGTGTCTTTCTCTTTGCATGCATGCTTGTGTGTGTGTGTGTGTGTGTGTGTGTGTATGTCTCTGTTAACTGTGTGTACTGTATGTGTGTGCACACGTGCCTGTTCCGCTCTCTGTTGTGGAACAAATTACACAGCGGCTGGGGAGCCAAATGACTAATCAGTGGTACACAGATTAAAATCCAATTGCTGCAATTTGAAGCCACACAGGAGTAGTATGGGAAATTAACTACTACAGTGTCTGCACGTCTGTCTCCACTAGGCATACCTACAACGTTGATCTTTTAATTAGTGCGGCCCATAGAAACTTTAGATCAAAGATTTAAAAATCTGAAAAAAGGCTAAAACATAACAAAGCTGACACTCAAATTGTATGACGCCCAAATTAAAAAGCATACACAATGTGTTTCTGCCCTGTCTGTGCAACCCGTTCTCACTCCCAACTCGTGAAATACTGACTCAGTGGCTCTCAGCGTCAGATACGGCGCAAAAAGCACCCTTCAGTGTGTGTATGGAACGCACCGAGCAGAGCGGCAGCACGACCGTGGCGCTGTAAGAGGACTTGTATGAAAGACGGAAATGCCGCGTAAGGAGATTGGTTGGGCCGGTGGATGGGTCATACAACACAGGACTTTCACCCAGGAGACAGGGCTTCGTGTCCCGTTCTTTTCACCCGTGTCACAGAAACATACATTTTATAACCCCACCCACCATCTTTTCCTAACCCTAACTGTCCCGTTCATGTGCCGCATGTCAGTGAGTACGTCCCGACCCAGAGCGCCAAAAGTGACGTCAAGAGTCCTGACGCTAAAGGAGACTTTTAGCGTGAATAACAAACGCCAAAGGACTCCAAGAGTCCCGACGCTAAAGGACGAACTTTTAACGTGAATAACAAACGCCAAGGCACATGACCAAGCGTCCATATTTTACGCAATGGGAGAGTGAGAATGTGTTGGCCTGTGCAGCGCTTAATGGCAGGGTTGGTAATGTTAAAAAGCTAACACGATTTGAAAGTAAACCTCCATTCTCCAGTAGACTTGCAGTATCTCCAGCGGTGACGATGGGACAGGTAGCTAGAGTACGCGCAGCGGTGCAAGGAGACTTCTTTCCAAGCGGACGACGAGGCTGGTGGCCGTTTTTACAGGATTACAGAAGCTACAGATGACGGACCTTCTTCGCTCCTTTTTCAGAGCCCATAAGTTATTTATTGCGGTCAGGGTGTGTAAAGACCATTTCAAACTATCTATAAAAATAGTGTATTTTGGAAGTAGTTACCAACCCTGCCTTTAACGCATCTTAAAGGGCAATTCCGGCGCAAAACGTACCTAGGGGTTATTAACAGATGTGTACCCACTCTGTCGCTCTCTGGGACATGTTTTCATGCTAATCGAATGTGTTTTTAGCTTGAAAGACGCTAACGCGGACCGCTGATTAGCCTACAACGCTAGTATTCGGGGCACGGGGAAAGTAAAAACAAATCATTATTTATACCACTAAAAAGGCTCAAAATATCACCACACTTCAACGGTAGCATAATGAGGGTCCCTAAATGTTAACTGAAGCATTGAGAACTTTGTAAGTGTACGGACAGTTTATTAAAAAGATATATTATAAAGAAGCTCGCGTTCATGTTTACATGCCGCCGCCGTCTTGGAAACCAGTCATGACTTACAGCTGGCGATACAAACTAAAATCAAAAGCAATTTGCTCAATATATCTGAAATAATCGCACTCTGCATAACTTGTCTACTGTACTTACTCAGCGGATAACTGTCCATCTGGTCCCTCCGGTCTGGGTCGCCGTCTCCAATTTATTTTCGGGACATGGGAAAAAGTTTCAAGTACAGCCCTGTTTATCAGAGAGTGGGAAATCTTCAGACTGTACAAAACACTGCGTCTCTTGGGTGTCACGGCACAACAGGTCCCACTCCGTGCAACACAGACACTCCTGTTGGGTGGCCATAGCTTCACAATGTCCGCAGATACACCACCAGTTTCCCGAAGTACGAGGCTGTGTTGCGGCATTGACTACCGGTAGCTCTCTCTCTCTCTCGTAGCCCTTTCACGGAGCTCCCGCAGCTCTTCGTTCAATAAACTGTCCGTACACTAACAATGTTCTCAATGCTTCGGTTAACATTTAGGGACCGTCATTATGCTACCGTTGAAGTTTGGTGATATTTTGAGCCTTTTTAGGGTATAAATAGCGATTTGTTTTTATTTTCCCTGTGCCCCGAATACTAGCGTTGTAAGCTAATCAGCGGTCCACGCTAGCTTCTTACAAGCTACAAACACATTCGGTTAGTATGAAAACATGTCCCAGAGAACGACAGAGTGGGTACACATCTGTACATAACTCTAGTTTGTTTTGCGCCTTTAAGAGTTAAATAGCAGATTGTCTTGAGATGTAATATGTGCATGAAAGACAATAAAAAAGGGTGAACAAAGTTAGAGCAAAGCACAGTTGGTGGTTAATTTGTTCATATTCACCAGGAGACATGTTAAGAAGATCAAGTGTTGTGTTTATGATGGGGCCGGGAATATGGGATTTTGTTTTCAGCCATCAGCTCATTCAACATCACTGTATCATCCCCTGCCCACAATAACCATTTATCAGCCACAGGCTAAAGTGGCCATTGCCAGGGCTTACCATCTCCGACTTAGAAATGGATTTACAGCGCCACTTGTTTAAATTACAGCGCAGCAGACAATTCATTTCTCCTCTCATAAAAACATGTATAGGGGGAGAACGAATGATGGGAATAACGTCCCTGTAGGTGAAACCCGGCAATTGACTCCTGTTCTTATTATATTATGATGTTTTTTTATTTTTTTATTCCTTGGATGTACAGAAATGCAATATGCGCTTGAGCGGGGCTGAGACACAACATGAACGCTTGCCTGGAATAATCTCAATGGCAAAAAAATAATCTCATTTTGTCTGGGAGTGTAAAAATCCTGTTTGCATGGCTGTGGCGTGTGCCTTTGTGCCTGAGTGTCTCATGGCAGGCAGGAGACGTGCGTGCAAGGCTGTCGCTGAAACCATAACAATTGCGCTGAAACATTTCATTGGGAATGAATTAAAACATGACACCGATGTGTTATATTTTAGTTTTGGATCACGCACACAAAGGACAGCCTTGTTTTTCTAAATGTTTAAACAGTGTGGAAAATGCTGAATGTGACCTTTTTTTTATCTTTATTAACCTGCAATGGGTTGACCAAATATATTGCTCTTTTACAGCAATGCCCTGCATATCCTCATTCAGTAGCAGAACTGAACATACCTGGGAGCTGATATAGCCCCTGTGGACATTGAGCATCTCCACTTGAGCAGTTCCTAGCACAGATGCCTTGTTCAGGGGTATCTATGAGGTATAGCTACAAAAGGATAAGAGAATGTGTCCAATGGATTTTCAGCCAAACCCTCTACTTTATCTTCACAAGACCTCTTCTCCAAAGTCCGGGCCGCTGTGTGCAACTCAAGGAGTTTTCCAGCACTGATCCAAGAGGGTCAATGCTGCATTGTGCTGGTGGCTGTCTCCTTGAACTTATTCATTACAGTCACTAGCTGTGTTTTCATACACATATTTTCATGCACACACAGCAAAGCTGACTATGGATAAGAACCCCATACAACCCCACTTCAAAAAATCAGAACTACCCCCCTGAAGGTATATCTTGAGGACTAAGAAAATTCACAGACACATCCCTTTAACCCTTTGAACTCTTGAACCCTTTGGTCCGCCAGTGCCTACATTGGTATCTTTGCTTATTGTGATGTCATTTTTTGGAGTATCTTCAAATGCTAAAATCAGTACAACCCAATCTAAAAGGTTACGTAAGTCAATACACCATAATAATTTAAAAAGTATTAAAATTGTGTCATAAATAAAATGAAATAAAAAAATCGTCAATTTTCAGAAATTTTTACTAAATAAAAACACAAAACATATTGATCCAAAAGATAATTTTTTTAGATTTGTTCAGGCCTTTATTTCTATAGGACTGCTTAGACTTGAAAGGGGAGATAGTGGGGGAACGACATTCAGCAAAGGGCCGCAGATCGGAGTTGAACTTGCTGCCACTGCGTAAAGGAGAAAACCTCTATATATATATATATATATATATATATATATATATATATATATATATATATATATATATATACAGTGAGGAAAATAAGTATTTGAACACCCTGCTATTTTGCAGGTTCTCCCACTTGGAAATCATGGAGGGGTCTGAAATTGTCATCGTAGGTGCATGTCCACTGTGAGAGACATAATCTAAAAACAAAAATCCTGAAATCACAATGTATGATTTTTTAACTATTTATTTGTATGATACAGCTGCAAATAAGTATTTGAACACCTGAGAAAATCAATGTTAATATTTGGTACAGTAGTCTTTGTTTGCAATTACAGAGGTCAAACGTTTCCTGTAGTTTTTCACCAGGTTTGCACACACTGCAGGAGGGAGTTTGGCCCACTCCTCCACACAGATCTTCTCTAGATCAGTCAGGTTTCTGGGCTGTCGCTGAGAAACACGGAGTTTGAGCTCCCTCCAAAGATTCTCTATTGGGTTTAGGTCTGGAGACTGGCTAGGCCACGCCAGAACCTTGATATGCTTCTTACAGAGCCACTCCTTGGTTATCCTGGCTGTGTGCTTCGGGTCATTGTCATGTTGGAAGACCCAGCCTCGACCCATCTTCAATGCTCTAACTGAGGGAAGGAGGTTGTTCCCCAAAATCTCGCAATACATGGCCCCGGTCATCCTCTCCTTAATACAGTGCAGTCGCCCTGTCCCATGTGCAGAAAAACACCCCCAAAGCATGATGCTACCACCCCCATGCTTCACAGTAGGGATGGTGTTCTTGGGATGGTACTCATCATTCTTCTTCCTCCAAACACGGTTAGTGGAATTATGACCAAAAAGTTCTATTTTGGTCTCATCTGACCACATGACTTTCTCCCATGACTCCTCTGGATCATCCAAATGGTCATTGGCAAACTTAAGACGGGCCTTGACATGTGCTGGTTTAAGCAGGGGAACCTTCCGTGCCATGCATGATTTCAAACCATGACGTCTTAGTGTATTACCAACAGTAACCTTGGAAACGGTGGTCCCAGCTCTTTTCAGGTCATTGACCAGCTCCTCCCGTGTAGTCCTGGGCTGATTTCTCACCTTTCTTAGGATCATTGAGACCCCACGAGGTGAGATCGTGCATGGAGCCCCAGTCCGAGGGAGATTGACAGTCATGTTTAGCTTCTTCCATTTTCTAATGATTGCTCCAACAGTGGACCTTTTTTCACCAAGCTGCTTGGCAATTACCTCGTAGCCCTTTCCAGCCTTGTGGAGGTGTACAATTTTGTCTCTAGTGTCTTTGGACAGCTCTTTGGTCTTGGCCATGTTAGTAGTTGGATTCTTACTGATTGTATGGGGTGGACAGGTGTCTTTATGCAGCTAACGACCTCAAACAGGTACATCTAATTTAGGATAATAAATGGAGTGGAGGTGGACATTTTAAAGGCAGACTAACAGGTCTTTGAGGGTCAGAATTCTAGCTGATAGACAGGTGTTCAAATACTTATTTGCAGATGTATCATACAAATAAATAGTTAAAAAATCATACATTGTGATTTCTGGATTTTTGTTTTTAGATTATGTCTCTCACAGTGGACATGCACCTACGATGACAATTTCAGACCCCTCCATGATTTCCAAGTGGGAGAACTTGCAAAATAGCAGGGTGTTCAAATACTTATTTTCCTCACTGTATATGGGCGCCTGCTCTACCAGGTGAGCTAACCAGGCGCCCTGATCCAAAAGATTTCTAAATGTAGAAAAATGAACAAAATATTCCTCAACACTCCAGAAGTTATTTGAACTATGTAAAAACATGTTTTGAGATATGCTCATTTTGATGAGCAGAGTGTAAAGGCGTTTTGATAGTTTAGTAGAGATGGTCTGCCAGCTGTTTAGAACTGGACGTCACGTAACGGGATGATGATGTCATCGCAAGCGTACAACGCAATGGCGCGAAAGACAGAAGCCTTAGCTTTCTGCTGCAAAAAGAATAAAGAATAAACGTTCTAGCTGTTCTGGTTTTTATTTTAGACCGATTTTTAAATGGGATCATGAGATCTCCGTCTCTAAGGGTCAAAGGGCTTTTCACAGGGGGAGCGATTGTCGCGCCTCGTTATTCATTTTCAATGAGAGTCGAGCGGGCAGGTACGGAGGTGTAGGCAGTTTGACAGGCGACAGGACAAGCGGGCACAATCCTGTAAAACTGTCGCGTTCGTGCTCGTCACACGCACACCCAATGCACGAGTTGAATTGTGTTGAACTCTTCCCTACGCGAGCGACGCACAGCACAAATCAATGAACAAGAGACTGATTCTTGCTGTTTAGGAGTTCTCTAAAATATAAATAGGGCTGGGCGATATGGAGAAAATCAAATATCACGATATTTTTGACCAATTACCTCGATATCGATACCGCAACGATATTGTAGTGTTGACTATTGGTGCTTTCACAAAATATTTACAAAATGAGATTTGAAATAATCATCAGTAATGTGGATATAATGACTAAGTGGGTAAAGCTCAAAATAGCACCACACTTCCACGGTAGCATAATGAGGGTCCCTACATGTAAATCGAAGCATTGAGAACTTTGTAAGTGTGCAGACAGTTTATTAAAAAGATAGATTATAAAGACAGTAACGTTCACGTATACAAGCAGGCGCCATCTTGGGAAAACAGTCACGACCAGTCGAACGACGAACGCCTTGCTTGAGCTATGTTAGTGGTTACTGGTTGCACGGCTGGTCAAAAGATGTAAAATCAAAGATGGTGCAGGATTTTCTCCTCACTCACTCCTCTTCTGGCCACCAGTGGTTTCACTGATCACACGGCTGCAGTCAAGTTGGTGAGCAAAGAATCCTGCGCCATCCTTGATGTCACATTCTACATTCTATTGACTTTGGAAGACACTTCTCCTGGTTGGAGCACATCGACACCTCTTTGGTACTTCATACTTGCTTGACATTGTTGTTTTCCACCTTGAAATTTGCTAAGAAGATTGCCTAGCATCAGGTGAGCTTATATTTTCAACGTTGTTCAAGTAAGGAACTTTTGTGTGTGTGTAGTAATGGGAGATGGGACCGTCATATGTAGTATTGGGAGTTTTCGTGCCACCTTTTCTGCCCAGACCGCTTGCATTGCATGCAAATGAAAATGATTTCAGAAGGGCGTGATTATTAGCTTTTATTTAGTCTCATAGCCATAAAGCACGCCACTGTCAATAAATCATTAAATCACTGTAGCTTGGGGCTCGGTCAAAGGACCATCCAAAAGCCATTACTCCAGATGGTGCATTAGGATGAATATCATTATGATGATATCATCCCCCACAGGTCCTTTTCTTTCTTCTGCCATTTTTTTTTTTAAATCTTATTTTATGGCTGACCATCACGCTACCATTTTGCCATTGTTGTGGTATTTTACCTAATGCAAGTATTGTTCTTACATGACAACAACAGGACAACGTAGAGGGAAAAGTGTGTATTTGATTTGCTCTGGATTAAAACACTTTAACTAGGTTGTTATTTTTCAACTTCTTTTCAAGGTATAAAGAAAAGCTTTCTACAGTCCTCAACTGAAAAAAGAAGAAGATTCCTCAGGCTGAAACATTTTCCTCCCCGCTCTTCTCCTGTCTTTTGACTATCTTTCTAAATTTACCCATCCATTAGCAGGAGAGACATAAGAAGGCAGAGTTGCTCGAGCTTTTAACAAGGCCTCTTCTTCTCTTCAGTGTCATGCTCTACTGGCCTTCAAAACACGCAGCCCTCTTTTGTATCTTTATTATAGCTCGTGCTGAAAGAGATGAGTTGGAGGCTGTTGAGCTTGTGTGTGTGTGTGTGTGTGTGTGTGTGTGTGTGTGTGTGTGTGTGTGCGTGTGTGTGTGTGTGCGTGTGCGTGCGTGCGTGCGCAGTCATGTCCCAGTTATCTTCAACAGATAATTGATGTGGACAAGCTCGACTGAAATCTCTGTGACAGCGATAGGCACGCCGTGCGCTCGCCGTTGATGGATGCCCATGTCAATCTTTCTGACCCCCCACCCCTTATATTCAAAGGCTCTCTCACTCACACACACACACACACACACACACACACACACACACACACAAGCTATGAGTCCTTTTCGCAGGCACAAAAGGAGCATTCTCCTGGCACGCCGTCACCAGCTGAGCTGTTACAGAACAGTGCTCAGAGGGCACGGAGGGGGGAGAACAAGGGAGGAGGATGCGGGTGGAGGGCAGGGGAGTAAGAAAAGGCGAGGGGGAGGAGGTGGAGGGTGGAAAATAGCTGTAAGGAGGGAGGGTTTGAGGTGTTATTAATGAGGTAACCGAGGCGGGATATGAGGAGGAGGACAGAGGATTGATGGAGAAGTGTAAAAGTTGGAGATGAGGAGGTGAGGCAGGTGGAGGGAAGAGGTGGTTGGCGCAAAGAAGAATATAGAGGCATATAAAAGAAGAAGAGCACAAGGAGGAGTGTTTTGTTAACTGTGCTGAGTTTCTCTTATGATGCAAAGAGTTAGGGAAGCTGCTTAGCATTCTTTCTTTCTCTCTCTCACACTCACGCCAACTTTAGAGCTGGCTCAGCAGAGAACGCGTAGATGTTAAAGTGGCGTGATTAATTTAGGATGCAGTGAGCTTTTTTGGCCAGCGCGCGCGCGCGCGCGCACACACACACACACACACACACACACACACGCACACACACTCCCACGCAAATTCACACATCAGCATCTGAATGGAGGTAGTAGTTGTAGAAATGGCCTTTCAAGCTGGAATTTATCCTTCTGTTATATCCATCAGGGCTCACAGTCGGTTATCAATAGGCCATAAAGAAAACTTCAGTTCAGGCTTATCAAAAGGACACAGCTGTAACTACAAGTCAAGGTGCTGTTTATCAAAAAATAAATGAGCAAAAAGATGTTTAAGAAATAGTTCAACATTAGAGAAATATGCTGGAGTTAGACGAGAAGATCAGTACCACACTCATATATTGTCTGTCTGTTAAATATGAAGCTACAGCAAGAGGATGGTGAGGAGAACAAAAAAGAAAACTAAAGCTAACTTCTGTCCAGAGATAAACGAGACTAATGCTGTGTCTTAATTTGCGTACTTCCATCGCTACACTTGTTATTTTTGAGTGCATAAGTGGGTTTACACTGACACGTATGGCAAACTCCAGTGTACTATGAGTACCTGGATGCTGTACTAATAACGGCCAAAGAGTGGAGTGTGCAACGCTGGACACTTCTCGCCCTCAATGGTCGCCGTCTATGGCGGCCGAGGAAGCTGCAGCAGTCACTCCGCTGAACACCCAACAATACGTCAGCCTCAAGTGAAACAGGGGCACACACAAGCAAGACACTGTAAAAGAACGTTAATTTTTAATAAAACTGAAGTGGGAAAACAAGCCGGTAATGCTCCACCTGGTTGCGATCCACCATTTAAAAGAAGAAAAAGAATTGGAAGAAGATGCGTTCAAATGTTGTGGTCGTCATTTCCAATAATTGCATTACACAACGGTTCAATTTGAGGCAACACTACCCTGTCGAAATTCGCAGGTAAGTACATGTGTACACAGTGTATGTACATGGACGTGTACTAACAGAAGTATCCTAATTGAGACACAGCATAAGTGTCTATAGCCATGCTAGCAACTCTGTGATGCTGTACTTAGGCACAGCGGTGCTTTGAGCTAAATGCTAAAATAAGCATGCTAACATGCTCACAGTCAGGGTGCGAATTGCCGGAGGGGATGCGAGGGATTTCTCCCTTTCTGGTCTATATATCCCTGCCTCTGCTAAATTATTTGTATCCCCATTGGGGACCAAATGTATTCCCCCCCCCCCCCCCTTTAAATGCTACTTCACCAATAGACCATATTATACCTTAAGGCAGTTAGACACCAACCAGATGGCCAACCGTTGGCAGAAAAGGCAGTTGGACTGATCAGTCTCCCCGAGTTGAAAAAAATAAAAAATGTCTCGGAACACACCAAAGCGATGAGACGTAATACGTCTCCATTTTTCAACCGGACATTACTGGCGACTCATTCAGAATACAATCTCATATTGTACTAAAATAGTTCACAGAAACGTGTTTCTGAAAACATTTTAAGCGAGAAATAGGCCATGCAGTTGCTGAATCTGTCTTCGTTTCAGATCGACAAAGGTCAGTTTAAAAGATTTTCGTCAGATTTTGAGAGGCTTAGTCACGCTCATACCTCTTGCCATTTCCGAGTGACACCGAACAGACTCGAGTCACTGACCACGCCAGACTGTCCAATGGCCGATTATCGGCCCGGTGTGTAACTGCCATAAAATAGAAGTATTTTAAACTAACGATGTCACGTGAACAGTCTTTAGTGCCATAGAACGATAGAATCCGAGCGGCAGTTGTTGGACGGTCCTTTCAGGGGCCATGTAGGGGAGTTTAGCCAGAACAAGTGAGCGTCGTGCGGCGATGACGGTTACGTTTACGATTAAAATCGTGGTTTGGATTAAAACACTTCCGAGGAACGAACAAGCGTTTCCTGGTTGAAAGTATTTTGTTCTCGCAGCGAAATGAACTCCTAGTTGGGCTATTTCATTTCAAGATTATTTGATAAATAGGTGTTTTGGCATGACTGGCCGAGTGGCACTATATCCATGGCAGTGTAAGGGGGATTTAATACTAGCTTGTTTTGTTGTGCATGATCAAAAAACACCCCCCACCCCCCCCAATCCTAACATGCTGATTGTGAGCAGGTATAATGTTAACCATCTTAACCGTCTAGTTTAGCATGTAAGCATGCTAACATTTGCTAATAAGCACTAAATACAAAGTACAAGTACAGCTGAGGCTGATGGAATTGTCATTAGTTTTGCAGGTATTTGGTCGTAAACCAAAGTATTGGGGGGAAAAAATGTACCTGATGATGGCGCTAGATTAAAGGTTAATCACCAAAGTTACTACAATTGATCCTGACGGGGACATGAACGTCTGTACCAAGTTTCATTGTAATAGTCAATAGTGTCCGTCTCATGGTGGCGCTGGAAGAGAAGTCATCTTTGATGCATCTATTTCTCTCAATGTCCTTATAATCTTCCTCCTTATGGTGTTAGTGAAGGCAGATTGGGGCTTAGCTAATTGGGCAAACCCAAGGGGACAGATGAATTAAGCAGCACTCAAGACACATACCTGCTTTAATACATTACTGACTTGCCTGCATTCATGCATTACTGCCTGCCTTCCTTCCCTGTCTGTTGGTTTCTTGCCCCTCTCTATATTGTGCAGTCAGATTTCTGTCGCCGCGGCCCCACACAATGCTTACCCTCAGCTCTTTACTGACCACTCCCCATTCAAAAGACTAAACACATGCATGCAACACCTCAGCCCAGAAGAGCACAGGAAGTGAATCAAATGGCCTCCGGTATTTCCGGGAAAGAAATCTGTACCGGTGAAGCGGCGTGTGCGGTGGCGGCGGCATTGGTGGACACTGCGATGAGAATTGGACCACTCTCCTGGCATGGGTAGCATTCGTATTTTCCCTGCCACGAGTGCCCGCGGTGCGGTGTGGGGCTGGCTGGCAGGCTCGGGGAAAAGGACCCATCTGTTGTATGAGATTATTTCAAACCAGATACAACACAGGATGTCACCTGTTTGGAGAGACTCAGGGGAGGGAGGGGGGATTATGGGGAGGAGGGTTTGTGTGTGTGTGTGTGTGTGTGTGTGTGTGTTGTGTGTGTGTGTGTTGTGTGTGTGTGTGTTGTGTGTGTGTGGAGGTGAATTTCTCAAGACAACATGTGTTCTCTCATCCTATCTAGTCAGTCGCATTCATGTGTGCGTGTTTAATGCGATTCTATATGTTACGCTGTACACCTGCCAACCTATAAATTAGTTTGTAGTCAGCATAAAGAGACCCTCTGAGGAGAAGAAGCCTCCTTTAATTTATTGAATCATCCTCCGTGTATTTTAGTTGCAGTTCTTTTTACTTATCTTCAATAATCTGGATTTGTTCTATTTTAAAACGGTATATCCGATTCTTTGCAGCTGCAACAACTCAACTCCCCCAACAGATCATGAAAGTAATCTAATGCATGTGCCCAAAATGACTACAACATACCTCCACCAGGTGAATGCAGTATTTAGCAAGTGTCAGCTTTAAATCCAATTCTCAACTTTACAGTAGGTTGTGTTTGAAGCTGCTGTACTTCAGCAGCAGTGTACTTGATCTGGCCCAGTATCCTAAGAATTACATCTATAATGGACCGTTCAGCTCTTCACAAGTTGTGTCCAATACCCAACAGTTTCAGTTCAGGAAGTGTAACCTTTATGTAGGAAGGTGGAAGGTAAGGGTACAGGGGTTGGAGTGGTTTCTTTTAGGTTTCAATTTCCACAGAACTGCAATGATTGTTCACCTTTTCATTAACTTCAACTGTGACCTTTTCCGAATCCCAACTACACCGTAGTTGCCTTGTGCAGACATTGAGTATGTTTACATGCACACTAATATTCCACTATTCCGAATATGAAAATATATTCCGAAATTCGATATGGGTCATGTAATCAGCATATTTCATTTGGATATTCCGAATAAGGCCTTTTCCAGTGTGAAAATGTGAAATGTAGCGGTATTATTTGGGTTTTTAAACAGGGTTTTTACAGCAGTTTGCAAAAACGTTGAAAAAATCCTATAATAATGCATGGGTTCTTGTAAACAGGAATAATATATACTTTATTCATCCCGAGGATAGATATATATATATATATATATATATATATATATATATATATATATATATATATATATATATACTGACTCCGGTTCAACTGTGACCTATGTACTTAATGTTTTAGTTGTACTTTCACAGTTTTCCTGTGAGGCATAACTACTAATATTTTTAGATACGCCCAGTTAGGTTTTACCTTCAAATGAAGTGCTTTACACATGGACAGATTATCAATAGACTCCTGGGCACAGACATGTACAAGCTCCCCCTCCTCCTCTTTTAGCAACAGCCCCTTTGCCCCTTCGCCATGGAGAAAGCTGTGCCGCTCGCAATCATTTTGGCTTTTTCAGCAGTGCTGCTGTGAATTTAAAAACTAGATCTGAACTTCAGTATTTTGTTCATGCTGTGGATAAAAGCTGTCTAAAACCTTCTCAAAGCTTCCTGACACAGCACACCCACATTCTATACCCAAACTCATGTGTGCTTACTTTAGCCAAAGTAATAGCAGATACCAAATATTAAAGGACTCGTATTGAGATCAGGATATCCCTACTTTTGAATGAGCTCCTTGACTCTCCAACCAGATGTGCAACTAATGCCGACCTTACACCAAATGGCTTTCTTAAGCAATTCCACTGCCGCAGACAAATTTCCAATATCGGAATGAAATCATGAGAGTTGGGGAGCGCTCCTGTCGTCTCAATCGTGTGGTGTAAGGTGGTCCTAAAACTAATTCCGAATCAGTCTTTTCCCCGTCTTGACGTTCCCGACAAAATCAAACGTGTTTGATATTATCGTGAGTTTTATGTAGTGACGTTAAATCATGTGGACATTGTCAACAACCAATGGGTGTGCTCCCTCCAGTACCAAACAGGAAGCAGCAAACAGATAGAGCCAGTGGTGGTTATGGCTCTATGGTGCCGTCCTAAACACTAAAGAGGGAAAGTTGCTGATTTCAACCCTTCTGAGGCAAGTCATCCAACCGGAGTTTTACCGACGGATGAACGCGGACCTCTGGTTACTGCCGCCATTCATCTGCATGTACGGCCTTACCATTTTTTTTTACAGTCACTGGGCAAAACAGAAAATCTGCAAACTTTCCCTTAAGGTACCAGCTATAGCTAGCGGGGAGCGGGAGGACGACAAGTGCGTGGTCGAATGGAATGCAAGAGTTAATGTAACCATTTGTGTGAATCAGGGGAAATACTGACGCAAACAATACTGATGGATTCTTAAATGATATCAAATTATATCAATTATATAAACCAGATGATTAGATGGTTAAAGAACTGTGTTTGGTCTCAACTAAAGCTAGGACTCCAAAACTTTCCACTCTTGTTTCCAACTCCCCTTTATTAATTAAATATACCCACAGTTACCATGGCGTGGCTGATTTGCCAATCAGTGGCCTAGCTGTCAATCAAAATCAGTGGATTAGAAGTATAACGAAAAAAATGGTCAATGAAATAATAACTATTGTTCTTAAAATAAATACAGAAATGTTGGCCAAAACTATGGACTTCTTCTAAATTCTAATAAACTGGAAGTTTTCTTTGAATATTTCACTGTCTAAGTGAAATAAAGTGCAAATAAAGGGTAAGAACAGGTGTAACTCAAAGCTCCACTGAAAGAGTCGGACCTTCGGCCAAGGTTAGAGTGATGCACCGCCTGCATGCTAATGGCTGTAAAGCAGAATCCCTGCCTGCAGGTGATGAATGACCATCATGTCAGGAGGGAAGGAGAACGGGAGGAGACGGTGAGGAGGAGGAGAAGGAGGAGAAGGAGAAGAAGAAGGAGGAGGAGGAGGAGGAGGAGGAAGAATATGATGAAATTTGGCTCTGGAGATGTTGCCCACAGGATGTTCAGGCACAGACCTCAGGAAGCCCTAACCCCTTCACTCTACCATCTGTGGCTCAGAGGTGTGTGTGTGTGTGTGTGTGTGTGTGTGTGTGTGTGTGTGTGTGTGTGTGTGTGTGTGTGTGTGTGTGTGTGTGTGTGTGTGTGTGTGTGTGTGTGTGTGTGTGTGTGTGTGTGTGTGTGTGTGTGTGTGTGTGTGTGTGTGTGTGTGTGTGTGTGTGTGTGTGTGTGTGTGGGAATTTAGGTGATTAGTTGTGTGTGTTTTCCCTACATACCTACACTTTTGTACATGCCTGTGTGATTTTGTGTCCCTATAATTCCACCCTTCACAGCACGCGCGCGCACACACACACACACACACACACACACACACACACACACACACACACACACACACACACACACACACACACACACACACACACATTATCACCTCTTGCACCTCCACAGAGAAGAACAGATGGAAGAACAGGAGAGAGGGTTCCCACGTCCGCTCCTCCACCTCGTCCAAACTCAACCCATCGCAGCCCAGCCGGCCTTCGACCCTGCCAGAACCACCGTGACTCAGCCAAAACACACACACACACACACACACACACACACACACACACACACACACACACACCCAACAAGCACACACGCCTATATGTTGGAACCCACACACTCCAAAAATAACATGCACACAAACAGTTAAATACCAGTGTATGCTCAAAGCCATAAAGTCACACACACACACACACACACACATATCAAGTACTTTGGCTCTCTGACTTGTCCAGAGTGACACCAGTGAGCCAAATTATGATGAGGTAATCAAACTGCAGTTAGTGGTGAATTCTCTCCCATCTTTCAAGTTGTAAGGACTCTGCTAATAAACTGCTGCTTGTCATCAAAGCCTGAAGACAGGGTCAGCATTTGGTGAGGCCGAAAGGCGGATGAATATACTCAAGTAAGTGGTCGGGTTGGATCAGTGGGTAGAGCAGGCGCACATGTACTGAGAGGCTTATGCAGAGGTCCAGGGTTCAAGTCCGACCTGTGATGATTTCCTGCATGTCTGACTCTCTCTTTCTCACCTAGCTGTCTTATCCATTAATGGTGGAAAACCACCACAAAAAAAATCTTTCAAAGAATATACTCAAGAAACTTTTGGCAAACAGCTATTGCTGAACAGTGGCCATTGCGGCAACAAGTGGCATTTACAGGGTAATGACACAAGGAATTTCCCTTAATTTTCCAAGATTCTCTTGAGTCAGTTGCTTTAAAGAGATCATTATGAGACAACCTGACTGAGAGCAAATGGACAAGCAGGAAACGGGAAATCCTCTGGCTTGTGACCCGGAGATCATTCTCAGCGTGCCATGTTAAAATGCACATCGTGGAGCGAGGATCGAGTATCGAGGAGGCTCCTCCGACGGGTTATAATCGAGGATACACTGATGTATCCTCCGCAGAAGCCTTTTCACCCGTGGCATGTAAACAAAGAGGCGTGCCAGTAGGGCTGGGCACCGAACGTCAATACTTTTATGGCACCGCCTGAAAATACTCCGATCCTGTGAGTATCGACATTTTTTTTAATCTTTCGTTGCCAAATTTTGGGTTCCAAAAGCGTCTCAGCGTGTTATCGCAAGCTTATCTGTCCTCTCTGCATATTGACAGAGAGCGGACCTCCGACACACACACACACACACACACACACACGAGGTGCGGACGGAGTAAACTCGAGTGAACTACGTCGGCTCTGAAGTTTTGTTGAAGTCACAGTGAGTCACGGCAATGCCAATAAAGTGGTTTCAAGTGTGGTTACAGTTTTTCAAAACGTAACGCAGACAGCGTTTGCTGCGAGATATTAATGGAGAGGCGAAAGCGGTCGCGGTGCCAGAACTGTTTTGATTCACAGTAAAGCTGGAAAATTAAAGTTTTGTGTTTTAATGTATTTTTGTTGATGTTGAAATGGATTTTAAAACATATGGTATCGAAAAAAGTATTGTTAAAGTGGCCATATTATGCTTACTGCGCACATGCGCAGTAGCTAGGTAAGATCACATCAGCTAGCTGTTTGTTTCTACAACTTCAGTTAGTACAAGGCAGGATTAGCCGGGAGACTTGTTCTAAACGAAGGCACACTTCCAACTTTGCGTGGAATACCTACAGAACAGGGACATGTAAGTAGTTATTTCGTAGATTATGGTGAACTAGTGTGTGTTGTAGCAGTGTTTTGCCATTCAGAACAAGCTAGCATGCTACGGTTAGCCACCTCGTTTCGTCTAGTGACATAGATAGCCCTGCCGATTTTGACCAGCTCACCCGGAGACTGAAGGCAGGACACATTCAGAAACCCGTATCTCACTCATAACGGCATGGTTGTTTTTATCCCCAAGTTTGTATGTGTGTGGAAGCACCAGAGACACAAAATAACACCACAAATCCCAGAAAAAGTGATTTTTTTTTTTCATAATATGGGCACTTTAAGGAACCGGCATTAAAACTGAGGTATCGAAATTGGCACTGGATCGAAAGATTTTGAACGATGCCCAGCTCGCCGTGCCAGAGCGAGAGGAGGAGCGAGAGAGAGAGAGAGAGAGTGAGCGATAACATCCACGGCCAAGTGGTTAATTTAACGTTACGGGTCGGGCTGGTAGGTTCATGTAAATTAACATTCTGATTAATAGCAGGTGGGTGAAATAGGCTACACAATTGACGAGGAAAATATGATTAATGTTCTCTAAAATGTGAACATAGCAGAGCTGCTGTGAGACAGACTTCAAGCTTCATTTGCAGGTGCATCTGGAGAGATGCTCGAGAAACAGCAGCTTAACTTCATTAGGAGTATTTCAGAAGCTAAAGGTCTAGTTCTGTTTCCTCTGGTAAGTTTATAACTACAGTTCATTTTGCTGTTGACTTCGGGTCACATTGACCCATTTACAAATTTTGTTTTATATCAGAAAATATGGGACGTAGAAATAAGCGCTGAAAATGTGTAGAAGAAAAATTAAAAATTTTTAAACGTTGGAAAAAGCAAAAACAAACTGAAAAAAAGGCGTCAAAAATGTCAGGAAAAAAAGGCTGAAGGGAAGACAACACAAGGGTTAAATGTCTGACAATATCAGCTGTAGAGGCATTACTGTGCGTGGAAACGTTTACAAGCAGCATCTCTAATCATTAAAGTAAATCGTTATAGAAAACACTCATACATACATTAATACAATACATCATTTAAAAAGCTACGGAGCCTGCGGGGACTGCCGAGGGACAGTGAAATGTCGATGCAGGTCTCTAATTCGGAGAAAATAATTCATTCAGGTGGGTGGAAGGTTGAAGATGTTAAGCTTACAGGCGGGTTCGGATAAAGAGCCTCTCCGCGCATTAATAATACATAGTGCGTTTGTGTGTAGCCCTTATAATATAGTCCTAGCCTTTATGTATAGTTCTTCTCATACAAACACTTAAAAATAGCCTATAAAGGCTATACCAATATACTGCGTATAGGCTATTTTAAATATGTGTGTGTGTGTGTGTGTGTGTGTGTGTGTGTGTGTGTGTGTGTGTGTGTGTGTGTGTGTGTGTGTGTGTGTGTGTGTGTGTGTGTGTGTGTTAAATACAACAAATAAAGGGTAACTTTTCCAGTGGCACTAATGCTATCAATACAGTAAAAGGAACAATCCTAGCAAGGCTACTGAAAAGAAGCATACAGATGGCTCTTGATGTCTCTGTCTTTCTGTGTGTGTCCTCTTATCACTTCATTTCCTCTATCACTTCCCCTCTATCACTTCCTTTGACTTGAAATGCACACTATGTTAAAACATTCGCCAGCTCTGCCTACCTAATTAGCATTTTGAGATTTGATCACAATGCCGGCTGAATGGAGATTACAAGAGCGCTAATTAATAGCAGGTGTAGAGGCCTGTGATTAGGTGTCATTATCCAGATAAAGTACCCAGATACAGATTACAAGTGGTTGTGTTAATGGGATCATAAAGTCAGCAAACTGACTCGGTTACATATGTACCTGAAGTTTGCTAAAACTAGCCACCATAAGCTCATGGCCTTAGATGACCAGTGGTGGATAGTTTTCTGCTCCTTTACTTGCATATTCTTGTCCAATTCTTTACTTCATAGTGTTGCTACTTAATACAGTAGTAGCAAGTGAATATTGGACTAAACTACTTTACATACTGTTAGGGCATGTTCAATTCAACTATTTTAGACTCAGAAGAGGATTCATAGCAACATGAGCTTGTATTATTATAAGCGCATGTGTTTTGCACATAAAAAAATACTAGCTATTTAATATATATAATAGTGTTGTAGTGGATGGAAAAGCACATAACATACCTCTGAAATGAAAGCCTAAAGTATATGTTGTAGTATAGAAATTGAAATAAAAAAATATGAAAAGTACAAGGACCTCAAAACTACTTAAGCACAAGTACAGCAGTAGCACAATACTTTGTAAAACTAGTAAATGAAGATTGCACAACTGTACCAGACCAAGTATAGGCCTTTGCACACCAAGTCCATAATTTTAGTATGCGTTTTTTAATCAGTCATCCGATAAAAATCGTTACGCACAGAAACCTTGCACACTGAGTCCCATGCGTTTTATTATTGTATTCGTTGTGCAAAATTCGCGATACGAGACTAAATGGAGTCATCAAGCAGTGAGGATGATTTTGTGGTTGCATTCTATTCAAGGTCAAAGCCTTTTAGCAACGGAATAATTACGTGGGTGCAATGGATAGCGCTAATCCCAGATGGGGCTAATGAATAAATGACATTAGCAAGAAGCTATTGTTTAGGTACCTGGAGCACAATCACTGTATGATCTTTTGTACATCCTTTTTTAGCCATCAGTAACGCCCCACATTATCTGCCACAATGTATCTTTAAATTCCACATCTCTGTATTTTCTGTTTGTCGTGAAGTGCTTTCTGCTGAGAGACAAAGTGAATCAGCTCCTCAGTTGCCATTTTGAATGATTACATTTTACAGTGCCTCTAAATGGTCAAACCACAAATGCGAAAAATACACAGATAATCAAAAGTGTTCCGAAAACTTAAATGACGTGATTGACACGACATTAGGTTGTATATATTTTTAGACGTGCGACAATTTCGGACTAAACATTCAGACTTGGTGTGTAAAGGCCTTTAGGCTGTACATGTAGAACTTTGTTACTGCAGACATTTTGACTCTATAGCAGGAAAACCGCAGGTGTTACAAATAACATTATCGATGGCTCAGCTCCATGTAAATAAGCCACTGCCAGAGAGCCAGTATGCACAATACCTGGACCCTGGAACTGATGCAGCTGTGTGGTATGTCGCCATAATTATTGTTATTAATAACACCTGTGCTTTTTCTGTTCAGACATGGTCTCATTTTAACACTGAAATACCACGCTGTGCCTCCACACTAAATAAAAAACTCACACAGTACAACATTATGTGAGTAAATCACCACATCCCACAGCGGTCCACCTGCCTGGCTGTAAATCAACCACCTGGGCTTCACCACACTCACCACAAGCATTGTTTTACATAACTACCAATGCCGCTCTGTCAAGACCAGATAATACGTTCACTCTCTCCTGACAGAGAAAGACATGGCATCAGCATGTCATAAAATCAATGGCAGTTTCATGAGGAAATCATGATTCTTGAGTTCCGTTCTCCTCTGCCTAAGCCCCTCTGGCTGTTTTTTCTCCCGCCATGAGGAGAGAGAGTCAGAGGGACGGTTGGCGGATGGACACGGAAAACGACGGATCACAGTACAGGGCTAAAGCTGGGTAGTAATCGATATCGAGTTGGCAGAGGGCTGGGGCTCGGGACAAACAGTGAAGATTGTTCCGAGGGACTATAGCATTGATGTGTGATTAAAGTCAGAGAATCCCCCTGCTATCCGGAACTTGTGAGTGAGATCTCTGACGCCGGGGTAATTGGTCTTGGGAAAATCAATGGATTTGGCGAGTGAGCTAGTCACATCTGTCAAGGCTGCTGGACGGTAACGGGGTAGACACTCACATTGTCACCAGAGGCTGAACTTGGCATTTATGGTTGAATGGGCTTAGGGTCTGACTTGACCTAACTTGATGCAACTGGCAAAAATATTGCTGAGAAGTGGGACCAGGGCCATGGCAACATTTGTCCTCAGTGGCAGTTGTCATTGTCATTACAGAGGTCATATCCTTTTCTGGGAATTGTGGGTGTTTTAGTGACCTGGGTGAATCTAGTCTACAATTATAAACATGATGGGTATTTTAGAAGCAAGTATTTTTAGACTCACTATATTAAAATGTGACTACTTTTAGGCCAACATATGCATTTCTGGGAAGGCTGCATGATTTCCTACCCAGAATTGTACTCCTGGTAGTGTGTAAAAGACCTTTGTATTGGCAAATAAAATGTACAGAAAACAGCCAACTAAATGAATGAAATGTTATTTATGTATTTTTTTCATATTTGTATGTATTTTTTTTAGAAAGTCATTTTGTTGTTGTTGATGTGTCATTTATGTCCAATATGAACAGTCTTTTAGCACTGTTTTGGTCTCTACCAACTCCGAAGGGAAATATCAGGCCCTTTAGCAGCTAAATGCTCCACTATGTTCACCAGCTAATCGCTAACTAACTGTGCCTGTCTGCTGTTTGGTGCTGAGCAGGTAGTGCACAGAGCTATTTTCTTTCCTGAAAACAGAGAGAAAAGTGAGAGTGAACCGAAACAATAAAGTTGGGGGGCGGACAGCTAAACAATGAGCCTAAACTTTCAAGCTCTGTAAAGCAGAGAGGAACTGCAGATTCAGCTGATAATTCTCTGTAGGTTCATCACTATGAGCAACCCCTTTCACGTTGTCACATTGTTTTCACATTGACATCTCATACATTGTTATTATAAAAAAAATATCAATTATAGACGCTCTAAGTAGTTTTATGTATTTATCATCATTTAATTTGCCCTCAGTTTTTCTATAATCAAAGTTTTAGCCCTAGCTACTTTTTTAGCTATGTATATTTTTTTGTAACCACTAAAGGCTTGATTATACCCCGGAACGGATCGCGTGGAGGATGCTTGTAGCGAAAAATTGACAGTACACAGACATTCACAAAAAGCCTACGCAACATTAAAGCAACACCAAAGATTATTTTGTACCTTTTTAAAATGAAATCGTTTAAGTGGTTCATCAACTCGTAACAGGGTGAACAGCTCTTCTGCATTCGCTTTGCGGATAGTGGATCCGTAGTTCGAATGACAGCGGTAATTGACAATTCAGCTTCCAACCTGTAGGGGGACCGAAGAGGAAAAGTGCTTTGGTGTTGCTGTAACTACAGTGGACATTCATGCTCTTGTGTATGCGGACAGTATAATTTCGGCTTAAAGCTTTCACACCTAAAGCTTGGCCATGCGTCAAATTTGGCAGTTAGGGGTCAAAACGACAAGCAGTGTCGTAGTCAAGAAACCCAAAACCAAGTCATCACCAAGATCAGAGTGTATCGAGACGAGACCGAGACTTTGAGGTGTTGAGACCGAACCAAGACCAAGACGGGCGCCTGGGTAGCTCACCTGGTGGAGCGTGGCGGGTTCGGTTCTGACTTGCGGCCCTTTGCTACATGTAGTTCCCCCCCAATCTCCCCTTTCAATTCTAAGCTGTCCTGCCAATAATAAAGGCCTAAAATGCCCCCCTCCAAAAAAAAGACCAAACCCATGACCAGACTAGTGCGAGTTTCACACTACATGATGTGGAAAATGTTTACCATAGGCAAATTGATCTGGATAAAAATTTGAGGTGGTCCCAGCTGTCTCAGTTAGCATTACATTGTAGAATTTACACACTACTGTGTGTTTTCTTCTAGATGTTATTTTGCAAATAAACTCCTTATGGTTTAGGAAGCCAAATTGTATTACTGACATCTCCTGGACAGCCAGAGCTGCTTCTTCTCTTGTCTCCCACATTCACTTTCTTGGGAGTGCGTGTTAAGCGGGCGGGGACAGGGGGTTAACGGTAACGTATTTTAAATTAGAAATGAGATGAAAGTTACTGGTTGCATTTGAAGCATGACGTTTTACATCCAATCACAGTAATGATGTGAACACATAAAGCAGACAATGCACAGGCAGTTTAGTGATATCCCTGCAGTTGTGGTCTTGAAATAAAATAAAATCCCAAGACCGAATAAAAATGTGGTCGATTCCGAGACCAAGACCTTCAAAAAGGGGTCTTGAGACCAGTCTGGAGACCAAGACAGAGCTTGAGTACTACAACACTGCCGACAAGCTGTAGTTCATGGATGAAGTAGCCCCTGTGATTTCCTTGGCTGATTTTTTTATTTTTTTTTAAATGCCTAGGGAAAGACAGTAGACCTCCATGTACTTTTACAGCAGAACATTTTTTATTGACATGACAAACATTAAGTGAACTGCACCTAGCAACCTCTACTACAGCTTCCATGTCAACTAAAAATGACATTGGTGGGATAGATAACATGTTTTGTTTGTTTGTTTGTTTTCCATTGCTCAAAGCCCAGTTCAAACTGTGGGCCTTTAAAGGATGTGTATAAGTTATGGCTGGATCCAAATATAGTTGAATATTCGTTCGATTGTTAGGCATTTGATTTTTAAATTTTGGGATTTGAATATTCTTTTTTTTTTTTCTTGTTTTTGTAAGCTGTTAGCTGCTGGCTAATTTATGCAGCGCTATGTCGTCCATCTCAGCCAATAACGGAGAAATTAGTTGCAAACGAGCAGTCTGACGTGTGTAGAGGTCTGCATGGTTATACTGTAGCAGCCTGCTGTCGTTTTCAGGCGATTTGATAAAGGTATAGTACAGCTGTTCATAACTAGGGTTGGGTACCAAAACCCGGTTCCACTATGGAACCGGTTCCTATGCAACCGGTAGGAATCGGACCGGATTAGAACGCAAATTTCGGTTCCTCGTTTTGGTTCCACTTAATGTGTCGACTGAAATATTTTCCCTCGGTTGCTCCGAAACGGACGTAAACATATCACACTTTCTCTGTAGTCTACCGTTAGATAGCTACCGTAAATGTATGCTACTTTTAAAATGCCATATTTTCCCACTGGGCTCACCAAAACGGACATAAAAGCATATTAATCATTCACTGAACGTGATCGCTAGTAAACATATTTTTATTTTTTTATTTTACCTTTATTTAACCAGGAAGAGACTCATTGAGATTAAAAATCTCTTTTTCAAGAGTGTCCTGGCCAAGACAGGCAGCAGTACAACCACACATACAGGACATACAAACAGAAAATATGCAAAAACACCAAAAACATAAAACAACTGACACAGCAAATCTTTCAAAGTAAACCACACTGCTAAACACATCAGGCCAAACATCTGCAGCCAGATGTGGCTGCCTCCAAGTCAATCAACATCCTCTTAAAAGCGACCAATGAGACTAGCTCAGTAAGTTTCATGGATTTCTGTAAATTGTTCCAGGCAGAGGGAGCAGCAAACTTAAAGGCCTTTTTTCCCAGCTCAGTTCTAACCTTTGGAATAGACAGAAGGAAAAGATCCTGGGAACGAAGATTGTAAGTCTCGGTACTATTTACACTGATATAGGTCAGAAGGTAGGATGGAAGGAGACCTAAAATAGCCTTGTATATGAAGGTATGCCAGTGTTGATAGAGAAGGCCATCCAACACGTTCATATAGTTCACAATGGTGAGTGAGGGCTTTCATACCAGTGATGAGCCTCAGAGCTCCATGGTATACAGTGTCCAGTGCATGTAAACTTTGAGATGAAGCATGCATGTATAGAACATCACCATAGTCAAGTACAGACATAAAAGTGTCAGCGACCAGCCTCTTTCTAGATTTGAACGAAAGGCAGGATTTGATTCTGAAATAAAATCCTAATTTAAGTTTTAATCTTTTTGCTAGCTGCTGAATATGAAGGGTAAAAGAAAGAGATTCATCAATTAAAATAACAAGATATTTGTACTTAGAAACACATTCAATTTTCGTACCCTGGGAAGTGAGGATTGAATGGAGTTTTGATTTAGATTTTGAATTAGAAAAAAGCATGACTTTAGTTTTTTCTGCATTTAAAACAAGTTTTAAATCAAAGATTCTGTTGAAGCGTGTTAAAAGCAAGTTGTACCTGGGAAAGGGCCTGGTCTGCTGTGGGTGCAGAGCAATACAGTACAGTGTCATCAGCATAAAAATGAAATTTTACATCAGACACGTTATGATCAATGTTATTGAGATAGAGGATGAATAGCGGTGGCCCCAAGATTGACCCCTGAGGCACACCTTTTGTTATTTTGAGATAGCAAGAAGTGCTGCCCTCCGCCTGCACACAGTTCTGCCTGTAAGATAATAATAAACAAACCAACCAACAGTTTTTTCACAAAGCCCAGCCCTATACAGTCTCTGCTTAAGCACTTTGTGGTCCACTGTATCAAATGCCTTTGAAAGGGCTGCACAATGCTGTTTATTATCTATGGATTCAACAGTCATTTAAAACCTTAAGAGCTGCCGATGTTGTACTATGCCCTTTTCTAAAACCAGATTGGAAGTCAGACAACACATTATAACTGTTAAAAAAGTTCTTTAACTGATCACTGACAAGGGATTCTGGAACCTTGACCAGGACAGACAGTTTAGAGATTGGTCTGTAGTTATTTAAGATGGTAGTGTCACCACCTTTTAGCAGGGGAACCACAAAGGCTGATTTCCAGATGGGAGGAATGACATTTGTATTCAAACA
This sequence comes from Zingel zingel, assembly GCA_023566125.1. Taxonomy (NCBI): domain Eukaryota; kingdom Metazoa; phylum Chordata; class Actinopteri; order Perciformes; family Percidae; genus Zingel; species Zingel zingel. Next base: position 11,229,488 of record CM042332.1, read on the forward strand.
CAGATTAAAAATATTAGTTAAGGGCACTGCAATAAAATTTCATGCTAGCTTTAAAAAGTAGGGATCCAGTTATCAGGGCCTGCAGATTTTGTTGTGTCCAAATGCTTGAGGGCTTTATTTACGTCTGAAACTGTGATAGGACTAAAACTAAAAGACAGACTAGAAGGGTCTAGACCAACAGTCTCAACTGTACACTCATGTTGAGGACTGAATGACTCAAATAAAAATCCTGAGGCTATGAAAAGTTCATTAAAACAATCAAGCATTTTGGCCATCTTTGATGTCATTTTTCAGTTTTTCAAGAATCGGTTTAGGAATCGGAATTGTTTTAAAAGTACCGGTTCGGCATTGGAATCGTAAAAATCCAAACGATACCCAACCCTATTCATAATGCTACCGCTCTAGTGAGGCACTGGCTGGCTGAGCATTCAATCCCAAGCACTGAACTGCCGAGGAGTTTGTGTCACAACAGGTGACTGTGTCCTGCAACAACAAAGCAAATCGCTTCCAACTTTCGCTTTATTTCTTTTCTGTTACTCCGCTGCCTTCACGTGCTGCCTTCTTGTGTCGAAAATGTTGAGCTTCGAAGCTCATAAAATGGTATTCGGTACAGCCCTAGTATGAACAGGCAATGAAACGTATTGTAAAGTGGATATTTTTTAATTATAGTGCCTGACGGGAATGGCTATTTCCTTTGTGGCCTTTTTTTTTATTAAAGAACTGATTCGTCATGGAAAATAAATTGTGACAAGTAGAATGAGGTTGGTAACTTGATTTCTGTAACCCTGCTGTCATCTCTGGCTCTGTTCAACATGACAGCTTTCTGTAGCACGGGCCTTCATTTTCAAAAAGGTCGTTGATGATGCAGGGGCACATCAGCATACATCTGATCCAGTGACAGCTGTGCCTGGGAGCCATCGCTCTCACAGCGCACACCAATTAGAGAGGGTCTTGTATCAATCAGAAAATAAAATAACATCTCATCAAAACGCACGTCAGTTTTTTTGATTCCCCCAGGACAACCGCGGTTCTCCCCAGATCGCATCGCCATCACCCCCACACCAATTTTGGCTCCTGCATATATATTTTACCAGTGCATACACCTAACAGATATGCCCCTCACATCTTCACACACACACACACACAGACACACACACACACACGCACACGCACACGCACACACACACACACACACACACAGGAGCACACAGGAGCACACAGGAGCACACAGTGCCCAGGGCAGTGACAGACAGTGCAGGTAACCAATCCAATTAACACCTTAATGAGGAGGTCTCCAGTCACAGTGTGACTTATGTCCTGTATACAGGGTCGTATGGATAAGTTGTGGCAGCGGGATTCTGTAGATGAGATTGTCTTGAAGACGCCCTGGGTGAACATAATGATTCTAGCCAGACAGGTTAAGTTTTATATTTTACATTCATACATATTTTAAATCGTCAATTGTGAAATACATGTACAAACAGTATTTTTTCAACTTTTTGCAAAGGTTGTTTTGTCAAAACTATCCTTAAAAAAACAACATACAAACATACAAAACGTAGCACATCGGAATTTGCAGCAACAGTCCATGAAAAATGAAATAACAAAACAGATGTCTGGTCAAAAAGACAAGAAGTAGATTTTCAAGTACAAGAAGAAAAAAAGTACACACATACCCATATACATATGTGTACAGTAAGGCACTATAAAGCAGCTCTGTAAAAAATCTCAGTTCTGGGTCCCATATTCCATCAAACACATCTCCTCTATCTTCCATATAGTATCTGAGTCTCTCCAAATGTAGTGTTTTAGACATTTCTCCCAGCCGCAGGTCATATGGAGGCACAGAGTCCATTTTCCACACGCGTAAAATGTTAACACTTGTAACATCTGGCTTGCTTCTTAAAGGAACACGCCGACTTATTGGGACTTATTAGGCGTATTCCCCGTATCCCCCAGAGTTAGATAAGTCCATACATACCCTTCTCATTTCCGTGTGTGTCGTAACTCTGTCTGACGCCCCCACCGCTAGCCTAGCTCAGCACAGATCCTGGAGGTAACCGGCTCCATCTAGCCTACTGCTCCCAATAAGTGACAAAATAACTTATTTACATGTTGCGATTTGTATAGTCACAGCGTGTACAAATAACAAGGTCACATGAGACACAGCCATCTTCTAACCGTATACAAGGCGAAGCACTGCTACTTCTGCTACTTGGGCGGAGTGATTTGCTCGCAGCACCTGAGAAGCCCCGTGGTGAGGAGCAGAGAGTAACAACGGTGCTTTTCAGGTGTTGTGCTAATCACTCCGCCCAAGTAGCAGTGCTTCGCCTTTCTGAGAATATAGTTCCCAGTTAATATACAGTTAGAAGATGGCTGTGTCTCATGTGACCTTGTTATTTGTACACGCTGTGACTATACAAATCACAACATGTAAATAGGAAAATGTTGGCGTTATTTTGTCACTTATTGGGAGCAGTAGGCTAGATGGAGCCGGTTACCTCCAGGATCTGTGCTAAGCTAGGCTAGCGTGGGGGCGTCAGACAGAGTTACGACACACGGAGATGAGAAGGGTATGTATGGACTTATCTAACTCTGGGGGATACGGTGAATAAGCTAATGTCCCAATAAGTCGGCGTGTTCCTTTAACACAAACAGCTGGTTATTTACACAGGCTTTTAAAAATGTTATGTCATTTAGCTTTGTAAGATATCCTGCCTGAAATATAAAGATTATATTATGTTATATATACTTTAGTATACTGTATAGTGTTTATTGATTTCAAGGTGTATGTAAATAGAAATAATAATAATCATGATACCAATTACAAGTCTAATTTTTCTTAAACAGAAGTTTCCTTTTTATTTTATTTTTACTTAAATAATGTCGCCTTAGGGCAAAAACCTTGTATGTAAAACTGTCGCTTTTCAGGAAATAATGTTGAAATTATGTTGAGCTATTTACCTTTTGACAGTCAGATGAAATCGCCTCGTCACTCTTTAAATATTTGTTAAGTCCACAGACAGACGTAAAGGGTGACCAATAGCATTGGCTTATGAAAAGACATTAAAATGACGAAATATGGAGAGAAGAAGGAGACGGAATGCTGGACTTTTAGACCTTGAGGAAACTTTGAGTCTCTTGCTTGTGATCAAAGAGCTCACCCTGAGCTTCCGATGAGCTAGTTGTTCTCTCTCCCAGAGTTGGAATAGTTCGCCTGGAATAATAAAAGCACCTTGATGAGGCTCTGTGCGTCACACAGCAGCATTAGAGCAGGCAGTTTGATTCATGGCCCTGACAAAACTCCTCTTGTTTATGATCACACAACATCTGTTGACGGTGAATCACTTCTTGTAATCAGCACTCTGCTGCCATTTGATCATTTCATCCGTCACAGCATTTTGTGTGTGTGTGTGTGTGTGTGTGTGTGTGTGTGTGTGTGTGTGTGTGTGTGTGTGTGTGTGTGTTCTTGTTTAACTATATTCGTGGGGTCCAAAAGCCGGGAGTCCAGCATACTTGTGGGGTCCGGACAGCTTTGTGGGGCCAAAATGCTGGACCCTACAACTTTAAAGGGCTGTTTGAGGGTTAAGATTTGGTTTTAGGATTAGGGTTAGAATTAGGTTATGGTGAGGGTAAGGGTTAAGGTTAGGCATTTAATTGTGATGGTTAAGGTTAGGGTAAGGGGCTAGGGAATGCATTATGCCAATGACAGGTGCCCACAAAGATTGTGAAACGCACTGTGTGTGTGTGTGTGTGTGTGTGTGTGTGTGTGTGTGTGTGTGTGTGCGCTTAAAGGCACTTTTTCTTTTTAGCACAACCCATATAGGAGGTTCCACATCCCTGCAGTTCATTTACTTCTGTGTACAGTTGCACTAATACACACTACAGGGTTATTGCTGGGATCATAGATTCAGTTTTAGATGAATAAAGCCATAATCAGTGTGCGGACGTGCACGCTCGTTGTTAACAGCGACGATGGCGGTGGCAGCATTCTCTCATCAAAGCTGATGAACATCAGTGAGTTGTACAAACATCCTCCGATGCCATTAATTAGAATGTACCGAAATACCAAAGACGATGATGTAGCAACTCAAACAAATAAAGCTGGAGTCTGACCCTGGAAAATCGGAACCTGACTGTTATCCATTTGTATTTGAAGTGAGAGAGCTTGTGCTGCTGCCACTTCCAATTCCAAACACTAATTCAAAGAGGATTCGTAGGCATTTTATCTAGGTCAAACACATCACAACTTTAAAAAAGCTTTTTTCCCTCCCCCTCTTTCCCCTGCTGTTATTTATTTCTGTTGTTTTCTGCTTTACTAAATAGCACTTCTTTTGATAATGACAGCAGTTTAAAATAAAAAAAGGAGGAGGCCAAGCTTTAAAGGTTACAAAGTGCTGAACACTCCCTGAGAAAGTCTTATTGCACTGAAAGGAATTGCTTTTCTGATTTTATTTTTTTTTTGTATTCGGCCACCGACATGTCTGCCACTAAATCTTCTTCTGTTCCCGGTAGAGCCGTGAAACACAAACCAGAATGCCAAATGAGGCTGTGGGACCAAATACAAGAGACCTTGATCCAGAAGAGCTTAACCATCAGCTGGCTTGAAGGGTGTTGCAGGCCTCCAACTGCCATGTGTTGAAGTGATAATCTGTGAATTTTTTTTTTCTTTTCTTATTTTGGCAACACATTGGTGCTAAATGATCACCTCTGCCCGGCAATCACTTCAGACCAGTGTCACAGTTACTTTGACATCACTGGCTGACTGACAGCAGCTGTCACCACCACAAGCATAGGCTCCTCTACGCCTCTACTGAGATGAGTAAAGACACTGTAAATAACAGGCTGAGATTTATGTGTAGAGACGTTTGTGTGCAGATTAATCAAATGGTTACTATATAAAAACTACGATAAATGATATGATAATGAAAGAAATGCTGCTCTTCAACAAAAACACTGATTAAATAACATAGTGGCAATCACTGTTAGCAAACTAGGCTAACTAGCTTTCACATTCCTACCTGTCTGTCCAACCCGTTCTCACTCCCAACTCGTGAAATACTGATACTTGGTCAGTGGCTCTCAGCGTCAGATACGGCGCAAAAAGCACCCTTCAGTGTGTGTGTGGAACGCACCGGGCAGAGCAACAGCGCGAGTTGGGTCAAGTCCTCGTACGGAGTGTGTACTGGTCGCTGGAAAGATGCCAGTTCACCTCCTGGGCACTGCCAAGGTGCTCTTCAGCAACACACCGAACCCCCCAACTGCTCGGCGTGCTCCTCCAAGGAGCAGCCCCCTCAATCTGACATCTTTCCATTTAGTGTGTGGCATGTATAGGTCCTGAGCATGTTTGTAATTCAGGCCTGTGTTTAATGTGTGCAACTGTACTAACAGAGTCAATAAAGGCATTACAGTATTCTTCTTCATAACCCCACCCACGATCTTTTCTTAACCCTAACTGTCCCGTTCTTGTGCCGAGTGTCTGTGAGTACGTCCCGACCCAGAGCGCCAAAAGTGACGTCAAGAGTCCCGACGCTATAGGAGACTTTTAGCGTGAATAAGAAACGCCAAAGGCACATGACCAAGCGTTCCAAGCAATAAACATGACATTTCTCAAGAACAAATTTTGAAGGCGACCCAAATAACACATACAACATAACTTGTATAGGATATGTGTACACAGAGGAAAGCCTCCCACTGCAAGTTAGACAACATCTTAGAAAACCTACAGTACCAGTCCAAAAGAAGAAGAAAAAAACCCATCCTTGAGCCCTTTTTTATCCTCGAAAGGCAGCACTTTTTCAGTCAACATTTGGCACAGAGACACATCTCTTCCACTTATCTAATAGCGAATGATTTCCTGTGATTTTTTTTTCTTTCTGTTGACACACTTTAGAGTTTGCTGTTACTCTACCAGGGTGGCTGCTGATTGTTTCTTTGTGTGTTTAGCCAGGGTGCTTTTCAATGCTATGTGCCCAGTTTTACTCTAAAAAACCGCTGTCGCCGTTTCCAGAAAACATCAAATTCATCACCGCCTGTGCACCCAAGAGAACAGCGACCCACTTATCAGTGTTTACAACAGCAAATATAAAAGAAAAAGTGAATATGACTGTTATTCATATTAAAATGTCACATATTCTTGCTTTTATGCACGGCCTGGCTGGCATACAGACACTCCATTTTTAGTTAAACATGACTGGAACTAAAGCACTACCTTGGGAACTCTTCAGTTGATCAGGATGATCCTCTGAGGTCTATGTTTAGACATGAGAAAGCCCCGAGGCTGCAGTTTGTTTGGTTCAACAGGGAATGCATTTAAACTACAACGTGATGAAAGAGTGTCACACACACAGCATGGCACCCGCGGTGATAAAAGATCACGACTGACTATTCAGCTTCTAAAGAGAAGCAGCATGCTGACAACATTGGTAGTATAATACTCTTAGAAAACACAGAAATACGACATGGCCTTTATTATCCTACAGCTGAAGGATAACTACGAACTGAGTCCTTGGGAAACAAGTCAGTTGATCAACCAGAGTTTATTCCTGTGTCACCATCATTCCTATGGTACAAATGTTCTAGTGAAAAAAAAAAAAAAAACTCTTGTGGTACATTTTGTAAACTTCATATAAACAGATGGAAAAACAAAATTTTTCATTGTACAAATAGTTGTATTTCTGTTCTGTTCTGTGTCCTCCTCACTGTTATTGACTGGTTTGCTGAAGTAATTCCAAAATAAGCTGTAGCTACTACTTACTGTGAAGTAGGGTGTTCAACTTAGAGGAGCAGCAAACTTCCACTACCACAAATTGTTGATTTTAACTTTTAAGGCACTAGTAAAATCCATTAAAGGGTTGGTAGAATGTATTTTTCAATGCTTTCAAATCACCTATTGGGATGGCGGGATAAAGTCATGTCTGCAAACTCAAGCGGGATAGAAAAAGGTGACCAGTTCTAAAATAAAGCCCCTTTAGTAGCAGAACATTGGTGGCTTATGTACACCGCTATAATCAGACAGGTGTGTTGGATATATTTCACCTTCAGAAGAGTATGATGTGAGTGTAGCGCCGAACTAAAGCTAACTGCACAGAGCCCACTTTTTGAACGGCTCTGGTTCTGGATATGATTTTCCCTTCAGAGATTTTGGATGACGGCACTTCTTGTTGACGTTCAAAGTATTTTCAAACAAAACGAGACTAGCTCGCCCCTCCTCATCCCATCCCCTCTCCCTCCCTTCTGTGCTTCTGCGCACTAACCCCCCAACCCCCACCCCCAACTCCTTCTTGTCAGTTATCGGCTAGAATGCTGGAACACTGTTATGTTTGGTGGTGCAGGTTGGCACAGTTGGTTTTTGTTGGCGTTTGTGGAGCCTGGGTTGTCTACAGAGACTGCGTTTTTTTTTTTTTACAGTGTGTTCAGGGGACAGGCAGCTCACGGATAGTGAGGAGATGTTTGCTGTATGTGACAAAACATGTTGTAGCCAAAAAAACGCATGACATCACTTAGAGCACCTTTAAACTGAAACAGCTCTGAAGTCGCTAGCGCTAAACCCACCAGACAAAATTTTTAAAAAAGAATACTTTTAGCGTGAACATATTTTCACATGCAAATCAGTAAACTAAATGTAGGTGTTGGGTGAGTTGTGATGGTTGGAAAAGTGGAAAGACAACCCAAAATGGCTTTTCAGTTTTATTTTGTTTCCGTCGACTTTGAAGGAAGTGTATTTTACGATGCTAAAATTACTGTTTATTTACATGGAGTCTGGTGGGTTTAGCCGACATAATTTTGCGGGTGTTTTTATGTTTAAAAAAAGGATCTTACTCTTTATCAGAAAGGTTGACCTCCTTAGAAATCCTTTCCATAATGTTGTCAGACACTTAAAATAATAATCTGAGCCTGTCGGTGGCAAAACGAGCACGTTTGTGAAGGTAAATGCAAGCTGGACAATTGTCCTATTAACTTACATTGTAGCTTATTTCGCTGCTGCCGACTGCAGCGATCTGGCTTAATACTGGACCAGTGTCAAAGATTGTTGTTCCCATCAGTCATTTAGACAGAAAAACATAGGAAAATAGGGTCCAGTTTGAAGAAAAACAGTGGTTACCCTTTAACATAGAGGGTTTAAAATTGACCAAAAACTATCAAGTAGACCTTTATTGGCCAAAACTGCCTTTTCAGTTTTACTCTATAAATATTTCTGCTTGTATTGTTGTCGTATGTACCCCTAGTAATGCTTAGCATGACAGATCACACAAAGATACATTCAAAATCCCTTTCTGTCTCTTTCATCTGTTTACTGATTGCTGGATCTCTCAATCCGAGGCTGGATGCTGCTTCAAAGGAGACAGCTTATCACGATGAGTGACAAGTGTCGTGGGTGTGAACTCGACCAATTGAGTAGGAGGAGAAGGGCGGAGCTGACGACACACTTCCTGCCTCGAGGCATGAAGTTACTAATATTAGCCGAGTGTTATCATGATCATTTAAGAGTTTTTTTTTCCCCCGCTGAGGGCCCAGAGGTGACGTGTGTACAGTAGCAGTCATCTCATCCCACACTAGGTAGGATGGTCAAAGGATTGTCTCATAATGTAGTTGTGTGTGAGCCCTGCATTAAGGCGGAGGGACTTCGTCCCAAGGGCACCACGGTACAAAAACAGTTCCATCTTTGTAATGAGGTAAAAATTACAAAGCTTCTCCGACCTTGTTCATATGCCAAGGGCTTTATATCTTTATGTGCCTATTTATGTCCACTTCCTGGGTGCAGCTGAGAGGAGGGGTGGTGATCGCAGGGTGCCAATGTGGTTCTATCACTCTATTAACAAAAGGGAGAACACATGGCAGAGCAGCGCATTCATCATCTAGCCAGCAGCCGGCCCTGTGGAAAAGACAATACACATTGCTCTGAGCTCACATTTGCTTGTAGTGCCGCAGATGTGAGTGTGTGTGTGTGTGTGTGTGTGTGTGTGTGTGTGTGTATAGCTGATGGTTAGATCCCTATGTAGTTTGGGTAAGTGATGGTGACGTCCCACAGATCCTCTCCAGACAGCTGGGAAAACTCTAATGAGCCTGTGAACCTGCCGAGAAGTGTGCGTGCGTGCGTGTGTGTGTGTGTATTTACCTGAATGTGTGTGTACACAGTCCTGTGCTTTTAAATCTGTAATTCCTATCCCAAGACTCAATAGAAATAGAACACTTTTAGAGCGATGTAACTCTTATGGTTTGAAAACGCAGCTCTTCATATTCCCTATATATAAATACATAATGAAATCAACTTTGTCTGAACCACAACATCAGTGGTCTCCCTTGGTAACAAAGCCCTGCCTGCTTCTCGCCAAGCCATAAATTAAAAAAAAAAAAAAACAGTTGGTAATAAACAGTATTCTGTACGCCTGTTTATTGTTAATGCAGCTTGTGTGTGTGTGTGTGTTTTGTGTGACTTTAGTTGTGTGTCATTCATGACAGCCGCCCAGCAGGAGGGGAACGCCACACTCCATCTTGTGACCTTCGCGGGTGCTAACGTCGTTGCCATGGCAGCAAGGCTTGATGCTTTCTGACTGGTCTGATTTGACCTCGACAGAAATACGACTGGAATCCTTTCATCTCTCCTTGTCCTTGTCTCATATACAGTATATATACACTGTCATATTCTCTCTCTCTCTCTCACACACACACACACACACACACACACACACACACACACTACCATATCCATATGCCTACACACATGCTTTTAATGCAGTTAAATTACATTTTAACTGTATGAGCTCATGGCGAGCCTCCCGGCTGCGAGACCCTCTGCTGGCCCGTAACAGCTCAAGACTAAAGTGAGACGAAGCTGTTTGAAGAACAGAGACTTTGCACATTCACAGAGAGCGCAAGACGCTACGTCTATGCTCCCTCCTTTCCACTCTTCACTTGACTTCCCCTTGTGACTCTTTATCTTGGGCTGCTTCACAGGCTAAAGGTTCAATAAGGGTCGGATGGAATCACAGGACGGGGCCCGCTACTGTAGTGACTCATGAGGATATATTTCACTATGTAATGTATGGTGGTATATTGAGATAGTGTAATATATTTGATGATGGTGCAAACACACACATGAACACACACATATATGAACACACACACACATATATGAACACACACACACACACACACACACACACACACACACACACACACACACACACACACACACACACACACACACACACACACACACACCCTGCTCTTAATCTCTGTCTAGGCTGCATGGGGACCCTGAGTGCACGTCCCTGACGTTGACAAAGCACTATGGGTGTTTTTGGCAGTCATCCTCCTCTCACCTCCCCCTCCCCCTCCCCCCCTCAGCTACCTGCTCACCACTTCATCAAAACCACGGGCACCAAAATGGCGAGGGATCCATCAACTGCCCACGCTGAGAGATGATGTCATCAACGAGGGACGTCTCCTGAGGGATTGTTGCTGATGGCTGACATGGATCAGAACCACAGAGAAGGTAAGTAGCCTGCAGTACCGCAGTGGAAAACAAGAATAACGCTGCACCAACTACACCCAGATGTGAAAATATCTGTGCTTATTTAACCGTTATTGACAATGATACATGAAAATCTTGCTCTCTATGGATGTGAAAGCTGCTATTTATGATCTGGTGTTGTATTGTTCATTGAATAGCACAAAGATGTACATTCTCTATACGTTGGACTGTGCAAGACAATGAACGTTACAAGCTATCACCTGTTTCTATTTTGTACTGTGGACATTTGTATACATACGTTTTTTGAGAGTTCAAGTTTTCACATCCCAAAATAAAAACCTTTAAAAAAAACATTTCTCTTTTCTCTTCAATAAAACAAACAGTAAATATTTTCCAAGAGTGTAACTTTCTGTGGCCCCCCCAAGGACAAAACACATACAAATAGGACAGCACAAATATTAAAAGAATAACCCTATAAATCCACAGCTACACATATCAAAACACACGAGTGAAAGCACAGACATGAAGGGAAACATACTCCAAATTTACAAAAATAGAGACAACAGAAATATCCATTAACAGATGGCACATACTGTAAGGCTACTGCATAAACCCCTCAGTGTTGGAAACATGATACAAATCAGAGACAATGCAATTAAAAGCGACATACCAGAGCCAAGAACTGTGCATAGACGATGGAAAAGTTGATTTGAAATTGTGGCTTAGCTATTAAAGGATAACAAACATCCACAGAACTGTGGGTTATTAGTAGTGAAAAATGTAGCCAATTACACGTTGCATATTACTGTAGAATAAATAAATAAAAATAGAAAGTGTGCTTTAATAAGCAGCCAGCCTATATGGTTAAAAAGTATCTGTTTACTGACCATCAACAGCTAACGTTAGCTTAGCTGTGGTGAGTGACTGTGGTCATCATGTAGTTTTACACAAGTCCTGTCCTCACACTGAAGCAGCAGGTAATGAAGGCTTGCCAGGGAACTAACCAGCTAAGAAGAAACACCATGAAAAAAGGAGGAAAAAAAACTGCCTGGAACTCATCTCTTGCATCAAGCTAACACGCCCCAGACTGGTCTCCACCGAATTCATAAAGAAGAAAGTGTTATCAACTCTCATTCAACTTCTGGTAAGAAAAAAAACATGCTAATCACCCAAAAATGTCAAAGTAACAGACATTTCCTGAGATTAACTGTAACGTTAACGAACTTACTACTACTACGAACTTGTGAGTAGTACGTGCACGTACTACTCATTACTGAAAAACGTTACAGTAACTTAGCAAATATTACTAATTAATCTTAACTCACCGGGTTAATTCAATTTAAACTTTACTATAGCTAAAGTTAGACCGGTGCTGTTTAAATGCGTTATTAATTTCCATGCGAATTGACTAGCTAAGGTCAGTGAGTTAGCAACATTACTTAGCCACTACGGCATTAACGTTATTGATTACACCTGTGTTTCCAGCACTTGTGAAAAGGGTTTATACTAGCAGTTCACATACATATTATTATTTAAATGTGTTTATCGCAAGCTGCTTTTCTAGTATGTCCTCTTGGTTGTGTGTATTTATATGATTTATGTCTAAGTTGCATCAGCTTTGCTATGCTTTTTGGGTTTTTCTTTCCTAGTATGTTTTATTTTTTTGCTGCAAATTTCTTTCTGTGTTTAAATATTTTCAGTGTTTCTTTTATATGTGTGTTTTCAACCTCGTGTTTTGGTATCTTTTTGAAGTACATTTCTTTTAATATTTTGGTCTTGTTTGTGTTTTTTTCCAACACAGAAAAGTCCTACATGTACTTACCTTTCAAGGTTACAGTCAGGGGCTCTTATTTAGCTTACATATCAGCTCAACATGCTTTTCTCTTCTACCCTCAGAGTGACTAGGGCCTTGACCAACACGCAACGCTACCCTCAGCTGCTACAGCATGTTTCAGTGAGTATTTCACCATTTTTGTGTGTGTGTTACGGTGTTCCAAACAGCCTGTGAAACAAGTTGCAAACTGTGGTCCTCCACAGGACTTGAGTCATGTACTCATGTACATGTACGACTCATGTACATGAGTCGTACATGACTGTGAAGTCTCTGTTATTGTGTAATATCTCTCTATAGCTGCTGTAAATCCTATTTGAGGTAATGTACAACACTTTCAAGGCTCCCTAAGTACTCTTGCCTGACACTCATCCTGAATTAGCATTTTGCGCTTTTCTTCATTATTCCGGCTGTGTCTGGTTTACTTTTGGAGGTGTAATGCAGTGAACAATGATTGGACCTTGGTTTTACCAACTAATACATTTGAACTCATTAGGGCTAGGGTTGCACGATATTGACAAAATGTGACATTGCGCTATCGATTATGAATATTGCGATATCGATATTAATTTCGATATTTTTAAACATATGTAAAATTACAAAAGTTCCGGGAAAACGCATCAAAAATAGATTCATAACAAATACAACACAAGGTTTACTTCAACTGACTGTCATATTGGACTGGTACAACCTGAATAAATAAATAAATAAATAAGGACCATGTCTTACTTGTTTTACTGGTTCTACAGTATAAAATATATATATATATATATATGAAGAGAACAGGACACAACTTTTCTTTCGCTCTGATTCGTTCCGTTTTGTTGTCTCTATCTATTTCTTCACTTACACTGTCACTCTGTCAAAATATGCACACACGTGGTACGCTCTATAGGATTTGTCACGTAGTGGCCCTGTGCGCTGAGCTGCACTAACGTGCAAGTGGCACGGTAACTGGCCACTGAAACATGATCATTACAGCGTTTCAAGCGAGCTCTAAATCAAACACAACTAAGCCAACGGATGGGACGCAGCGCTCCACAAAATATACAAAATATTGCATACTTATTGCGACACTTTCGATATATATTGCGATAACGATATTGAGTCGATATATCTTGCACCCCTAGATATAATATTGCGCAAAGTGATATTGCGATAACGCTATTGAGTCGATATATCATGCACCCCTAATTAGGGCACAATTACAGTAATGAGTATAGATCCTCCTTCCTCTGTGCTTTTGTCACATATTTGTGTTGCTGTGTACCTGTATAGCCTGTACATTTCCATATCATTTTACTCTCCCCTCTTTACAAGAATAATTTGGATTCCCTCGCTCAATTCTACAGCCCCTTAATTGATATAATTAGAGGATTAGAGTGTAAAGCTGCTACTCTGTCACTCCTGGGCTGCAACCAGCGAGGTGACAGTGCCGAGGCGGGCTCCACACACCGCCTCTCGGTTTGACACCAACATCCAGGAGGACAACAAAGATAAGGACAGCTAGAGGGAAAGCCCTCGTTGTGACAAGTGCAAATTAACCTGCTGTGCCCGACAGAGAACTGCCGCTATCTCCTCCCATTGCCCCATCCATACTCCTTCCTCCCTCGGTTCCTCCTGGGCTTCCTTCTGAAATTGTACTTTTTTTCCTCCTGTCTGTTTTGAATCATTACAATTTAAGAGCTGGCGTCCTGTCATCAACTGCAGGCATGGATTTTTTTTGTCCCTGCTTATAATACAATCATCTGAAACCTCTTACTTAGTCCCATTTACCAAATTATCCATCTTATTCTTGCCTCCTTTAAAGATCAATTTAATTTACTTACAAGATGACACTCTTTCCCAGACTCTTCGCTTTCTTTCTGTCTCTATCTATTTTATTTTTTTTCTCCATCCCTCTCTCATTATTGGCGTAACGGCGCGGTAGCCTCAGGCATCTCACCTGGTGTGGGTCGACTCGTTACTAATCATATCCCGGAGCTAAATAGTCTAAAACGGCATCTTTATCAGGCCTTTGTTGTCCATAATACCTCTGCAGCACCCTAGGTGTGGATTAAATTATTATGTATCTGAAGTCATCTGCTGCTGCCAAAGAGAGTGTGTGTGTGTGTGTGTGTGTGTGTGTGTGTGTGTGTGTGTGTGTGTGTGTGTGTGTGTGTGTGTGTGTGTGTGTGTGTGTGTGTGTGTGTGTGCGCAAGTGTGTGTGATGGTCCTCTTCACCTGGAGTGAGCCCTGGCGAGAGAGGTTATAAAGAGCAGCAGGTTGGCAGGGGGAACCTATGGCCCGTGATGTGTCTAGGGGTTGCGTGTGTGTGTGTGTGTCTGTGTGTGTTTGTTTGCCCATGTGCTCAGGGAAGACCCACGGTCTCGTGTCTAATTAGGAGCAGGAGATTGGTAAATAGAAAGGCTTGTTGGATGTTAACATGTTACATGACCTTCCTCGACTTCCTGTCTATGCCACAGAAGGCCTTTACTTTACCACCACCACCACCACCCCCCCCCCCCCCCCCCCCCCCCCACCCCCCTCCCCCACCGTGCTGAAGCTACAGGTAGACTTAATCTCTCAACATGACCTCTACTGTCAACACAGAGTCAACCTGAGTTGCGTGTTGTTCATTTGTCTCTCCCTCCCCTTTGTTGTCATTTTCTATAGCTAAAGCTCTCACTCAGCTCCTGCTAATCACAAACTTACACATCAGCTGTATGTGTGTGCGGCATACAGACATACTATGGCGTTTACACAGCTATACAGCCGTTGGACGAATGGACTCACGTACGCTGATCACACACACAGTAATTAGAGATTGATGAAAATCCACAGGTGAAGACTGGTCTGTATAACTAAACAAAGCATTTGTGTGTGTGTGTGTGTGTGTGTGTGTGTGTGTGTGTGTGTGTGTGTGTGTGTGTGTGTGTGTGTGTGTGTGTGTGTGTGTGTGTGTGTGTGTGTGTGTGTCTTTTGGTTACTCTTGAATCAGGGATGTTGAGGCTGGAAAAAAACACAGTGAGCCCGTCAGGCAGCGCCGACGACACCGCTTACAGTCGGCTGCTTGTGGCCAGATCAATCGCCCTGTCAATCCAAATGCAGTTTAAGGCTTGCTTCCTTTGTTGTTGCAGTTTTAGCAGTCCTTCCAGAAAAATGCGGAGTTTTTTTGTGATTGTTGCGGGCAAAAATCCTTGATTATGCGGCACGTTTTCTTAAAAAATGTGATGGAATATGCGGGATATTTATGCAGTTTTAATGCGATGAAAATGCGGGAAATTGTAAAAATTGCGGGAACTTGCAACAATTGCGGTTTCATCATAGCTTCAACGCGGGGTCTGCAGCTTTTCGATGATGTTCACGTCGCGTAATTATGTCACTTCATAACGTTCCCATGGCAACAGGGGAAACTGGCTGCTCTTGTGTGAAGTAAACGCAACATTTTTATACTTTCTGCTAAGATATATGTGACTTTTTTGCAGCGAAAATGCGGGGATTATGAAATATGTGCATAATCGCGTTTTTCTGGAGGGACTGTTTCAGGTTCACAGATGATAGAGATCAGTGCAGGAATGATAATACGATGCCGTTTTCATGTGTATAGTATCAATATAACCTTGGATCTCAGGTGTGATTGGTTGCCGTGCAGTGATTTGTCACTCCGTGTGGGTCACAGTTCACGTACAGTACAGTATTTGAACTTTACCCTCTTTGTTGCCTGTCCATCTCGCGCCTTTAGTAATCCCATCATGCTCCTCACGAGAGCTTTACTGTGAATGTAGATTATTCTCAAGTGTAAATCAAATACTCCTTACCAAGAGACAGCTAATCCAATTTGATAAGAAAGGTTGTTCAGAAATGTGTGATGGTTTTATTGCTCTACTGGTTTATTTGGCCTACTTGTGTGGTATCAGAGTTACCATTGGACATACTGTACAATATAGTAATGCAATAGAGTAATAAAGCACTTACTAGTATAGTCTTTCACTGTCACATTTAGTTGATAAGAAAATTAAAATACTTGATAAAGATGTGCACTGACAGATATCAATCAAATTTGGACCTGCACAATGTGGAAGCAAAGAGGTTTGTTCACAATATTCCCGGAGCTGTTTTACCATAATCCACAATCTCTTTATTTAGTCTCAAGTTCTGGCTGTGCATTGCTTGTCTGTAACTTTTTTGCATTGCACTGTTGAGCCATAGTGTCCGTCAAAAAGCCCAGTTAAAAATCAGGTGTTATGCGTATTGATATTCTTGTCTATACTTAGTTATATCACTTTGCCTGCGATAGCACTACATACATCAAGAGAGAGCAGGTGACACTTTTCACACGCTGTCACGCCACACGTCCATTGTCTCGCGCAAATAAACTAATGAACTCATTTGTAACATATGATCAAGGATATTTAAACCTGCTAGCTCACTAGCTCAGCTGCTGTTGACTTACTGAAAATTGCAAAAATGACAAGAAAAATAAGAAGAGAAGTAGCATACAGTCAAGTAGGCTACGGGCTGATTAG
Organism: Zingel zingel; assembly: GCA_023566125.1. Classification (NCBI taxonomy): domain Eukaryota; kingdom Metazoa; phylum Chordata; class Actinopteri; order Perciformes; family Percidae; genus Zingel; species Zingel zingel. The sequence goes on from CM042332.1 coordinate 11,246,304, forward strand.
CACATCTACTTTGTGGTGTTTTATTCAACATGTTATCAATAATGCATCATGTTTCAGATGTCCATCCTGTCTGTCCTCAGAATCAGCAGCTGTCAGTACTTTCTCTACACAGAGAGTTTATTTTAATTTCTTTACCTCCTGGATGGTTAGTTGCTGCTCTGTGTGCACAAGAGGACACCGCAGGCTCTATTTTTACCAGCCCAGCGGTGCGACCACATCACAGTCAGGTGTGCCCTGCCAAGTGTGTCGGGAGTGGGCCAAACACACTTTTGGTAATTTTGTGGCCAGGCTCCCTGGGCACACCTCTGGCGAACTTAGGCACGGGGTGGGATCAAAAGAGAACGCGTTGTTTTTAGAGCATATTAGAGCTATCCCCGTCATGACGCACTGAGAGTTTGGGAATCCTGTAGAGCGTTTTCCGACCCCTGAGGATTGTGATTGTTTTAAAGAAATGCCAATAAACCAGAGCACGTTTTTCTCTCACCGCGGAATGCTGTGTGGACTAGCCAGACCCTCCTCCGCGGCGCTGTGGAGGAAGGTCTGGCAATGTGAGACTAGTTTAGTTTCAAACCAGAACAATCATTATCACATCTTGTTGCTCATCACAGCTACACATCTAGTTATATAAAAAAAGATTTGGCGCTCCAGGCTACACTTGCCAGACTTGTTAAAAAAAAAAAAGATGAAGCGTGCAACCTCTACCCATGGCTACCCGATGTTTAGGATGGAGACTCCGGCTGAAAGACGGGCAGGTCGCTCAGGAAGGTCCTGAGCGAGTTATAAGCAGAACGACAAGTTTTAAGTAATTCACAATTCTTCATTCATTTGTGTGAGACTGTTTTCAATGTGTCAGTCTCCAACACGCCTGTTGATGTGCTGAAGAAACTCTGTGGAATAATTAATCAAAACATGTTTAATGTTCACAAAAGCACAGTCAGATGCTGGTTGGACAAAAATGTAAGCAGCCGATCTGCCGTCACCCAACCCGGTCTCATGCCAGTTCGTAACTAGTCGCGTTATTTTGATTTATTGATTCGTGTACAGGTCACGATTTTCTCGTTTATTTCGTTTACAGGTCACGATTTTCAAACGTTACCATTTCACAAACTGCCATGACACTGGGCTGCTCTGGGGGACACAACAACGTGGAAATTAAACGCCACAACGGGGAAAATAAACGCCACACGTCGGCGACAACAACAGGACGGACCGCCACGCGCGGCCACAACGGGGAAATTCAGCACCACACGCCGGCGACAACAACAGGACCGCCGCACGGGACGTGATCCCGGGCGCAGGGACACGATCTGCGGTCTCTGTGGCACACAACAACGGGGACATTAAACGCCACAACAACGGGACGGTTGATATTAGGAAAAGAAGAACTGGGAAAGGTACCGCCGCACGCAGGACACGCCGACAACAACGGGACGGTTGTGGTTAGGAAGAGAATAACGCGGAAAGGAACTGCAACACGCCGGACGCGAGCCCTGGTCTCCTGGGTGAAAGTCCTGTATTGTTTGACCCATCCACCACCCCGACCAACCAACCTCCCCACGTGGATTTTCTGCTTTTCATACTACTCCCTACCTGTTGTCGTGCTGTGATTACGAAACCTGCTTCCCATTTAAATACATTAAATTGAAATTCGTAATGACCACACGAAAAAAATGACATAATCGTGTCCTGTTCACGAATCAATAGATTCAATAACGTAACCATTTCACGAACTGCCATGAGACTGGGCTGTGTCACCAGTGTAAAGGACACACGTTCAGTACTACTGTCATGACAGACAGAGCTTTATTCTGCCTAGTTCAAATAATACCATAACTGCTGGTTGAAATATCAGCATTATCATGTTGTAGAATAAAGTTATTGTTGCTGTCAATTCATGTTTCTGTTCATGCAGCGATAACAGCATGTGCCATCTCAGGTATCCATTCCATCAAATAGAAACTGTCAAATAGAAAGTATCCAGAAGCAATATAAACCACCAAGTAGAATTCAGTGAGTAGCATACTGTACGTACAGACATGTTTGACTGTAAAAAAGGAACTTTACTGATTGGCAATATGTTCCAGTTAAATTAGGAGGCTAAATTTAAGGAAGTTTTTGTGACTTTTTGAGTGATTAATCAGCATCATTTAGGATATGATGTTTGGAGGTCGGCAAGTATGCTGATCAACCAAACGCATTGATCATTAAAAATGATTATTGACGTGGCTTTTCATCTCTAATTCCTTAAAATGTGAATTTGGCTGTTGAACATTTTCAAACAAAATTCCTGGGGGTGGAGGAGTGATGACCCCGACCCCGTCGGTGGGTAACGTATACCGAATCTCACCCCAAACTAAAGTGAAGAGTTGCTCTTCTAATGTTAGCTAGCAGTCATTGTTGGCCAGCATTGTGGCCAGCGGAAGCATTAGCATGCCGTTGTTCATAATTCCATTATGACTTCTTTAGAAAACTAACTTTGCCTTGACTGGAGACTTTTTGGTAGCCAACATTTGGTTTGACTTGCAAAAAAACTGACTGAAAACAATGACTTTGTCCTTCCCCTGATTCAAACCTGATTTAAATAAGTATGCATTTGAATACAGCTACACAGTTTTCCAGGAGGCTCTTCTCCTCATTTAATGTCTTTAAACTGTAGATTGGAGATAAAATAACTGTCCTTACTATCACTAAACAATCAGGTTCCTTTGCCTTCTCAGACTATAGGGGAAATAAGTTCTTGCCTCAAAATATGTCAGAGCCCCTGACTGAAGATTTTTGGAATGAAAATGGATTTCTCACTAAACATCTTTGCATTAATATGGATTTCTGCGAATCTAATATCTACATATTGCAGTCTCTCCTCTTCTTTCTGCTGCTGAATATTGCAGTGCCTGTCTAAACAATAAAACAACTGCATCCATCAGGTTTATTTCTTACTGGGAAACATAGTGTACACTTTTTTGAATTGGAAAAACAAATTGATGAGAAGCACATGAAGACACAATAAGTAAAAAAAAAAAAAAAAAAAAAAAAAAGCCAGACCAAAATGCTCTGATTGTTTGAGCGCGCTGTTGGCTCCAACATGTAACAAAACAAATGTTTGTTTGAGGCCACTGGCGACTTGGCAAAAACAGGTTGGGTGGTTATCCTTTCCTCTTTTTTTCCTTTAAAGCTGTTTTCAGTCCAGTTAGGGAACACACTGTGAGTGTTCAAAAAAAACCTTTTCTTCTCTCTTCTGAAAGCAACTAAATGCCTCTTTGCGTGAGATGCACACGACGTATACTTAACCGTCCTTAACAAGGGGGTCGTACTCTTCTTGACGCAGCCATTTTGGCCTACAGCATTTCCCGAATTTGTCAGCAATAATTCTGCTTCTCCTAGAAACCTAATTCTGCCTCCTGCCTCCCGCTATAACACTCACTTTATCATTCAGATAGTTTTTTTCTACGGAAGAAGATTAGGGCCACATGAAAAAAAAATGTATTTGAGTTCTGAGTTTAAAGTCAACATTAACCTCAGAATTCTGAGAATAAAGTCAGAATTCTTATTTTAAAATCAGAACTCTGACCTATTTTTTACTTTAAAAAAAATGTGGACCTCCATATTAAAGTCAGAATTCTGTGAAAATTCTAAAGTACTAAGGCCAAAAAAAAGGCATTATTAATGAATTTCGAATTCTTTTTTAATAATGAATTAAGTTTATTTGCGGTCATCTCAGAATTCTGACTTTAAACTCAGTACTCGTGGCCCTAATACTCTTCCGTATTTTTCCCTCTGTCTCAACTCTCTTTCTTTTTCCTTACTCTCTTCTTCTGTGTTTACTCGCTTTCTTCATCCCAGTTTCTCTCTGTCCCCCTTCGCTCTCCTCGTATTGACCCCCCAGATAACACAGCCTACTGATCGGAGTCAACCATTACAGTCCAACCATCTGCTTATTTGCCCTACATCTACAATTAACTGTGAACCTGTGAACAGCTGTGAACCTGAGCTAGAGTTACATAGATATGTTTGGGAGTTTACGTGTGTGTCTGCTTGTCACTTCATGCGTTTATCCATACATTGGCAACCAGGAGTAACCCATGACCCGCACGTGTGGAAGCTGCCATGGCAAGTTAACATGATACTACATCATTGTAGTGCGCTCTGCATGGGCATCTTAGCGGAGACTTGTTATAGATGGCCACTATGTTGGGGTGGCATCATCCAATTTTTGATTACTTTGTATCGCCTCATTTGATCTGGTGCCCTTGTTTCTTGCGGACTTTCAACTCTGTGTTAAATTCTCATCATTATTATTCTTCCATTTGATCTCTCTCTCTCTCTCTCTCTCTCTCTCTCTCTCTCTTTCTGTCATTCTCTTTCTCTTGTTCTCTCTCTCTCTCTCTCTTTCTCTCGTTCTCTCTCTCTCTCTCTCGTTCTCTCTCTCTCTTTCTCTCGTTTTCTCTCTCTCTCTCTTTCTCTCGTTCTCTCTCTCTCTCTCTCTCGTTCTCTCTCTCTCTCTCTCTCTCTCTGTCCTCTGTCTAGTGCGAGTCATCCCAACCGAACGACGGCAAAGGTTTAAGGTGACGGAGCGCACTGGAGGTCAGAACGTATTGTGTCAGCAATGACAAATTGTCATGTTTGATGACGGAAATAAGGTCAAACAAAAGCACAAGGGAGGCAGAGAGGGAGAGAGAAAGGACCAAAAAAAAAAAAGCAGGAGGAGTATAAGAATGAAAAGAGACAGGAAGCAAGTTAAAGAGAGAAAGAGAGTGAGTGACATTCAAAGAAAGCAAACTAGAGAGAGCGGGAGACTGAAAGAGGCAGATAGACATTATCAGGATGCATGCAGGGACTTGTTTTCTGCCCGGACAGAGGCTGGCACTGTTAGTGAGTCCATCCTGCTCGGAGAATGAAAGCGTCTGTATCAGCCCACAGGCATCTGGTTGACATTGCAAAAAGCTGCATGACCACTAGGGACCTGTCTTTACAGTGTTGGCTTCTTTTCCTGCTTGTTTCAATGGTAAGAACATGTGTTTGTGCATTCCCAGCAGTATGGGAGGGAAACATTTTTAGTCTTCAGTGTGCCAGGTGCTGAAAGTTGAAAACATTTCAGCTTTCCAAAAAAAACCACACCGCTTTTTATTTTTTTAGGGGGGGGCATTTTTAAGCCTTTATTTTCACAGGACAGATGAAGACATGAAAGGGGAGAGAGAGGGGGAATGACATGCAGCAAAGGGCCGCAGTCAAACCCGCGGCGTCGAGGAGTAAACCTCTACATCCGTGCGCCCGCTCTACCAACTGAGCTAACCCGGCCACTACCACGCTGCTTTTAAAACATGTTTACAGCGTTCTACACCAGCACGGTCATCTGCTGAATAGACCTCGCCAACAAAAAAAGGCCTACAAGGCTAGCTATACACTGAATCCAGAAGCCTCAGATGAAATGTCTTCTCCTCTCTGTAATAATTTAATGAAAGAACGATGAAATTATTTTAATTTATGCAAGCTCAAATTGTAACCAGTAAGGACAGTTTCTTGTTTCTACATTTTTTTTTCTTCTTCTGCTGGCCAGTTTAGCAGCAGGAAAAAAAAGGATGCATGACAAGTTGATGGATGGTGAGAATAAAAGGTTTGTATAGGGCACTGCTGCATTCAAAATGATCTCCAGTAGCCTACATACCGTAGCGTGCCATATAAATACATGCCTCAGCTTTGCTTTGTCCGCATAGTTTCACCGCTATGTGGATACGGGTTGTGGAATCCTGGTTGCACATGTTAAATGCTGAAAAATGTTGGGCTTTGACAGAATAGCTGGGGGCTTGGTGTTTATTATACTGATTATTATTAAGGTATTCAACTTTTAGCACATTTTTAAAATCACAAAATTGAAATATGACATGCGTCCGGGCTTTGTTTTGATCCGAGAACCGGATCCTAAATCTAGTCATGGGAGTCCATCTGCTAATTCTGCATGCTATACGTTCCTGCTTTGGCCTCTAAATTAACTGCAACATCTGTCGGAAACAAGAAGCTGTAGTGTCCATTAGCATGGCCCGGATGTTTCCTTAATCAGTGGTATTGCTATATATAACAATGACCCAATTTCCTTTAGCAACCTTATTGATTGCTACTGGAAATTGGGTTCATCTTCGGCATTATCTTTTGTTCCCCGAGGTGTTTGTTATCCGATCAGTGTGGTTTACACGTTTCTTTCCCGCAGACTGTAATTCATTACAGTTAGCAAGTTCTTTGCAGTCCCAATTACTAGATTCTTTTCACTCGTGAAGCATTTCTTTCCAAGCCCGGATCTTGGCTGTATAAGTTAGGAAATCTGTGCATGCAGAGAGTGCTAAAACCTAAGAGTGGTGATGAAGGCCATTGGAAAAGGGATAAGTGATTCAGCCGGCGGATCAATAGAGAAAGATCCATGCCTCCAAGCCCGTTCAATCAGACCCCCTGGGGGGTGAGAGAAACATTAGGAGACGGAAAGATGGACAGAGAGCATTTTGTGCGTGTGTGTGCGTGTGTGTGCATGTGTGTGTGCGTGTGTGTGTGTGTGTGCGTGTGTGCGTGTGCGTGAGAGAGAGAGTATGCTTTCATTCAAGACCTGATTAGACCAGCAGAGAGAGAGAAAGAGGAAAAAATGTGGATCTTTTGTCTTGGTGCTTTGGCATTTCATTCTCAACTGCCATGCCAATAAACCCCATTGTGCTGAAGTGAATTATAATAAATTGAACTGAACTGAAAAGAATTGGGAAATAGAGACTAAGTGCATTGGGATCGGGCCTTTTCTCTTTCATGATTTTATTTTCATTTTCATTTTCAGAGCTATTTCGACACATAAAACACAAATGGGATTTTTGACTCATCGGAGCAATGACAGCGTCGCCTTGACACAATGCTGAACTTTAACGCCGACGCACCCTCAATGAGGGTTCGTTGAAGCCTGGTCTTAATGCGCACATTACTCCATTTCCTCCATTAGATGATTGACTTTCCACAGCAGCTCATACTCTAATAACTTGATGTGTGATTGATTCAAATAGAAGCCTCATCACACCGCTGCCTTGACGTTAACATCTCTGGCTGCTGGTGTGGATTTCAGCACTCACCTCTGCTGAGATGTGTAAGTCAACCCCACAGCACCCCCTCGTCCTTGTATGACCGTCACACTAATGCCCCCCAAGACAGTTCAGTTTAGCCCTGACAAGCAAGCGCACGCCACAGCCCGCCTCCCATCCAGCCAGCACTCACTCGCAGATGTTTCCCTTGCTTGAATAATGTATCAATTTCTACAGAAACGGCAATGTTTGCATTTCTCTCTCCCTCGCTCTCTTCCTCTCTTCCTCTCTTTCTCTCTCTCTCTCTGGATGGTTCTCCCTTTTCAGTCTGAAAATAGAGTGCAGAAGAAGGCTGTTGCTATGGTGATACATCCACTGGCGTTGCCCGGGACATTTTTAGCCACGCGATGCGCGGGGGGGATTTAGCTCGCCTGTAACTTTCTGTAATTTCCATTCTAATTATATCGCTCCTGCCTGCGCTGTGTGCCACCGCATGGGGTAAAACAGCCGAGCGCGGCTGGGCGAGGATCCGAGTCGCTGCTCCTCTCTGCTGCCCTCACACACCACATCACATTTCACAGACAGAGGACAGACAGGGACAGGGAGAGGGGATTTGTATGTGAATGAGAAACAGAGACCAAGAGAGAACTGCCAGAGCAAAAAGAGGAATGCTGCTGCTGAACTGTACATGAGAGAAATGGTGGTTTTACAATGTGATATAAGACAGGACTGCGTTACCACTCGGTGGACAAATCAAATGAGAGACAAGCTGGGATTAGTTGGAAGCTCTGTTGATGCTCGCTGGACTTAACATTAAAGACCAGCAGGGGGTCTCGGCTATCACTAATCACCAGGCTTATCAACTGTGCACATAATATTACACCTTTCTAAAACAGCACATGATGCTGAACACTAATGGGAATACTGTAAAATACAAATGCATTCTTTTTTCATTTTTTCTTCATATTCTATATCAACTAAACCGGCGTGGTTTTTTATCTGATAAAAAGAGATCCTTCAGAAACATTCCTAAAAGGGGACACATTTGAAATAATTTTATACTTGCATTTAGCGAAATGTAGTCTTGTGGTTCCAAGATGAATTGCTAAAAGTAGAGAAGAAATAAAAATAGAGCAAAGTAACTGTGAAAGTTATAATGTGCAAAAATTGTTTTAAAAGGCAGCATAACAATTGTGTATACTGTAAACATACTGTACATCCAAACATAGGTGATAGTTATAGCGCAAAAAAAATGTAAATAGGCAAAATAACTTAAATACTGTACACTATAAAACATGGCACAGCAATATTCATACTTCAATATATTGCTAGTAATATTACAGTTATAATGTAAAAAGTTATCATCACCTCTCAGTCTGTGATCACGTCTTTTAGTGTTTTTACGTCACTGTTCCTACAGTAGTGGCCACGTCGGTGACCTTTCTTTAACTGCGTTATTTAAGTGAAACCAGTAATTCAGTAATTATAGAACATTTATTTTGAAGCCTAGATAATAAACGGATTATTCATGACTATTACAACTTTGCCCGCTGTGGATTTAGCTTTGTTCTTGAGATGAACTTTTGATTTCAAATGGTCATTTATAAAAGGTTTCTAGTGTCAGTGTATTGGCCGTGCAGTGGCTGCTTGTGCTTTTTCTTCAATCGTGCGTTGAACGTGATTGAACATAGAAAGCTGCCACGTCAGAGCGGCCAAAGCGTCAAAAAGCTTCCGTGTACTTTTTGACAAGCGTCCTTGACACGGCGGCCAGAGCTTCTTTACAGCTCAAGTCGGCGGCGGTGTGTACGTACAGTAAGAGAATTCCGTTTTCATGTGTAGATTCCGTGATTTCCGTCTGCGTTTTCCGCATCACGGAAATCATAGGGCTCTAGTATTGTGTGACCAGAAGCTCAGTAAGTGATGATTGAGTCGGAGGCAACAGAACCAAGCTTTAAAGTGTCAGTGTGCTTCCAACAAACTGCTTGACAGATTATCAAAGAGCATAGGAAACCCCCTCCCGCACATTTTTCCAACACCATGAATGCATTCGACTGTCTGAAAGTGTGTACTGTTATCCCGGGCAGTTCTTCCATCTTGCCGTCAAGTGTGGCCATTCGTAAAAGCTATAAACACTTTTGCCTTTTAGACACGTTTGGACTATGCATCGGAAAACCTAGTGTTTTTTAAGCATATCTCGGCCTAAACCCTGCTATGACCAAGCAGAGTAGTCAACCCCATCTCACGTGTTTGTTAAATGTGGATGGAAAACTTTAAACACTTAAAGCTCCAATGTGTAATTTTTTTAGTTGATTCTTAGTAAAAAACCCTTTGTTCTTTCACAAATATGTGCTCATTCATGTGTAATTACTTCCACCAACTAATCAAAGTATTCTCGTACGCGTAGAATCTGCCATTCAGAATCATTCGGCATACATATGAGCGAGTCGCTCGAATGGCGGCAGCCATGTTGCATCTCCATCTTTAAAATACATCAGCCAAAGAGGGGCATACCTCCGCCTTTCGCGCTTTTACTCTCAGTGGCACCGTGACGAATGCCAGGGAGGGGGAGGACATGTAACGGAGTTAAAAATAGAATTAAAACGACAGCGCGACTGGCAAAGCAACGAGCTTAATAGTATTTTTTACCAAATTTATTTTAAATGTTATATTGTTATGTAAATGTGTAATTTTACCTTCTTTTAGGGTGACTTTTTACCATCTGTCTAGGGACTGCAGATGAAAAATAGCCTTCTGACTAACTCTGGCATATTGACAGAAATGTTTATTAATATGCACTGTCCCTGTAATAAAATAAATGTAATATTGGAGTGGCTTTTCAAAGATGGAAAGAGCTCATAAGGAGCAAGGATTTTAAAAAGGGATGCTGAAATTGCCTGCTTTCTTCTCAAAAGGTAATTCTGCCTATTTGTGTAAAGTTTTATAGTGGCTTGGCTAACTATAGCATGGTTGTGCATAATGCTAGAACAACGTCTAGGATACTATTCCTTGCGTCAATGATGAAAAAGGATTGTCTACCTTGTAACATAAACGTAATCATATGTGTCGTGATTTCCCTGGCAGACAACTCACGTAAATGAGTTGTAACACAGACTAGCTACAGCTAGAACAGCTGCGTGTAAACGAGGGACATACTAAGAGCTCATTTTGGTTTCATTGACATTGTTCATTCTGCTCAGAGAAATATTAAAAGCACAAACCTCCGTTGTTTCTCTCCTATGCTGTACACATTGCCTTACACTATTAATCTCCTACAATATACAGAATAACGATAGCACTGATACTTTACTAACATTAGCTTGCATATGTGTGGGAACCTGATAGCAGATGTTAGCAATGAAATGGTACCAAAATAACGTAAAACAGTTATTAGACTGGAAGGAGCACTCACGGACGAAGTCGTACTAATTGGAATAATACGGCCACCGTAGGAGTTCAAATGCGCTCGGAATGGGAGGGGCTAGAAAGTAATATTCAGTTGGTTGTCATATACAATTTCACCGCTAGATGGGAGAAATTCTTACACAATGTAGCTTCAAGCAGCACCTTCAAGTTTGACTTGTACGTCGTTTACTGAATGTACTGGTCTTTCCTATTGTTTCCTCTGACTTTGTCCCACGAGATAGAAACAAAGAGCTGCTGTGTGGCTGACAGCAGCATCGAACTACTGTGATAAAAAAGAAAAAGAATAAAGAGTTTTGTGCCGAGATGAAATACTGTGCCCACCATTCGGTAATAAAAAGAGACACAGGCTCTTACGAAACAATTTATCACATTTAAAGCATTGAACAAAAAGTTTAGAAGACACTAAAACTGGTTGAGAAACTATAAGATTGTAGATTTGAAACATGAAACACAGCCTTGGGCCTTTTCAGCTGTGGACACCATGTTTGTCCAGGTGTCATCACCCCACTAACCACCACCATGATACAGGCTTGGTGGGGAAGTGAGCGCGGGGATGTATTTACGAAAGTGAGGGGATTATTTAAAAAGCATTGCCTTTAAATAATTCATGGACGTCAAAGGCCTCCGTCATTGAACCTCATGAATAAACCAACGCCTCGTTCAAGCTCAGTGTTCCTCAGCACAAGTTCACAACAGGCAGACCTGCGGAAAATATTTAAAGTTATTAAAATAAAAGAGAAGCAGACAGAGGGAGGGGGAATAAAATGAGCATAATAAATAGGACATCTGAGATCTGAGCCGTTCTTACTGACGTAGAAACATTTAGACACACAGTTGTTGAAGCTGTTTAAAAGAAAAGTTCAGTGACGCATGTTTAAGTGATGACAATCTCTGCTGTTGCACGAATAGAAATGTGATTTCATAGTCTGTATAGATAGAGAAAGCCAGAGATGAAGAGCGTCCTCATCATCATTGCGTCGTCTGTCTGAAGTGGAGCATATGCAGTGTTCTCCCCCGCTTTGTGGAAGACTTAGGTGCGCGTATTTGACTGGGGGTTTAGGCGTCCTTCCTCAAGAAAATGTGACATTTTTCAATTTCAAAAAAAGCAATTTCCCCGTAGGCCTGCACGATTCGGGGAAAAATATGAATCACTATTCTTTAGCTCAGAATTGATATCACGATTCTCTGCCACGATTTTTTTCGTACGAAGTGTAATGTTTATCACACACATGAACCATGACAAGACAAAACAAATTGGCAGTACCAAGCATAGATTTATTTTGGGCACCTATAGCACATTGCACATCACCACAAGCCTGTAAACACAGAGGCTTCAATGAAGAGAAGGGAGAGCACTGCAGCGCTTGGGAGCGCTTTAAAACCTGATTTATACAGTCTATGTTTAAAACTCACAGAAGAAAGTAGTAGCGTTTGTGATGCAGTCAGCTTGTGAAATTAAATGAGAATCATAGTCATTAAAAAAAAAAAAATCAACAAAAAAAAGTTATTTAAAAATGAAGTCGTGAATCGAGATCGCGATTTTGTAACAATTAATCGTGCAGGCCTATTTCCCCGTACATTTTACGTCTCTATGTGGTAGTTTTGCGTCTCTTTTTCGTCATCATTTTTGGACAATTATTATCATACCATGTATGTATCTAAAACGTTGGAAAATCTAGAACACTCAAAAAGCTTAAAGACAGAAGTCATTATTCAGTCATTAGATCTGAGACAAGTTTTAGTTACATACATTCGACTGAGGTGATCCACAAAAAGGCTCAGGTGCTGCACCTAAACCTTATAATGGCAGGGAAAACCCTGCAAATGTAAGGGGAATGAAAGGGCCTGACTGATGTAGCCGTTCCCTTGTTGACCACAGCATCTTGTATTTCCTAGCGTCATTTTACGCTCCATTAGGGCTGCTGATGTTCATTAAAGATGACTGCCCTTCAGCAGATGTGGCATCACAAACTAATTACAACTTTCAGCAGCCGACGCCCCCAACCCTCATTCCCTGTCATGGTACCTTGAAAGAGAAAAAAACAACCGCACAAAGTGGCCCAGGGTATCAACTAGGATTATGTCGCATGGGTAGACACATTGTTTCGAAGTTTAGAAAGAGTCGGAACACCTGCACCCTAGTGCAAAGTGAGATGGGCTTTTGTTCAACAAGTGCTCAGTGCAGGAAACACTTCAGTTAAGCAACCATCTTCAGGCCGGCTGCATCTTGTATTTCAACATATCATCCCGCAGGTAAAAGGCTTTAAAGGTATTAAATTATTCATTATCACATGCATTAAAGCTATAGGTTTGCAGGAAAGCTTTCCTGTCCTTTCCATAGCCATGCAGTCTCAATGATCCATTATCTAATTCCCTGCATTATCTTAATCCCTCTCCTGGATACTTATTTACCCACTTGGGAGAAAAAAACAATTATTGGAAACTAAACGACTTGTGTTATTCCTCCTTTAATTCTGCCTTAACCCCTGGTCCACCAGGGCACCCCTGTTGTAATTTGTGTGTCCTCATATTCATTTTACTTACAAGGGAAATGTATTACCAGCTGGAAGACAAAGATCACAATTACCTTGTAGAATATATATATATATATATATATATATATATATATATATATATATATATATATATATATATATATATACACGTATATTACGAGAAAGGCAATGTATTGAATCAGTGCAAATGCCGAGTCTTGCACTCTGAGCTAAATGCTATCCTGTGCATACTAACGTGCTAACAATGCCAACTCTAACAATCAATCAATCAATTTTATTTGTCACATGAAATCGTACCAGGTACAATTCCAGTGAAATGTAATCCCATCAGCTCCTTAAATTTGTGCATGATTCGTCAAGAAGCAGAATGGGAATCGGTGTGCCGTTACATTGGCACACCGAAAAAGAGTCACTCGGTTTAATGGCACCGGCACTCCAGGATCCAGCCAAATCTCGGCAAAAGGACTTACTCTGATGTTAACATTTGACTTCCCGATCCGGATCAGGGACTCCAGTTTAGCGTGTTAACATGCTAACATTTGCTAATTAGCACTTACTGAAATGTACAGATACCTGCTAATTAGAATGGCAATAGTTTTGCAGGCATTTGGTCCCAAACATTATTAATTATAAGTATTACACTGCTCTGGAGGAAGACAGAGGATCACCAAAGTTATTGCGATTAATTCTGAGGGAGACATGAATGTCTGTACCAAAATTCATGGCAATCCATTCAATAGCTGTCGAGATATTTCACTCAAAACCGCAAATGCCAACCACATTGTGGTACTAGAGATAAAGACAGGGGCTCAGTAGGACACATCCTCTGGGAACTATGAATGTCCGTACAATAATGTGTGCCAATCCACCAAGTATATGTTAAGATATGCCACTGGATAAGTAAAAACCTTGACCCACTGGAGGCGTTATAGGGAAAAAGACAGGGGATCACCACAATTCTTTAGAATCTATCCTCTGGGGACCATGAATACACAACGTTCAAAGTTTAATAGCAATTCATCCATCCAGTTGATGAGATCTTTCCGTCTGAGTCGAAGTGGTGGCAAGAACCAACATCCCAGGAGCAATAGCTAAAAAGGTAGAAACAACAAAACTGATTGAACGCTGGGAAATTCACAGTTCAACCGAGCCTCATCTTTCTGTTTGAAACCAAATTCTGGTTGTGTCCAAACATCCCTTTTTAGGAAATGTTTTCTTTTCAGATGCACACATGCTGCATCACTTCTGGCACTAATGATATGCTGTGACCACACTCTACATGCCATTTCTTACAAGGAGGGAATAAGTTTCCTCTGTGGGTCAGCATTTCATGAATCCTTCTCCCTCTGTGTCTCTTGCTCTCTTGTTGTTAGCTCTGTACACATTTGCTGTTGGTGTCTGACCCACTTTTTCCAGCCAGTACAAAAGATGGTTAACATGTGTCCGCTTGTGCAAACAAGTTCCCTGTGCCTTTAAATACTCCTCTATTCATTTCTAGCAGGAATGACCTTTTTTGCTTGCTGGTTTTTGCTTTTGGCAAAGTGCTATTTTGAATTGGCCTATGACACACATACAATAGTAATTGAATTAGTTGTCCTACATCTGTTAAGATACCACTGAATGCAGGTATTAGTATTTTATTTTGCCACTTTTAGCTTCAGCAGAAGGCCAGTGCAGATTATATTCTTGGATTTTGTCTATTTGTGGCTTTGGCTTTCTCTGTGAGTTAACATTAGCAGTGCTAAACAGGAGTGTTATTATTAGTGCTACTAAAAGTACTCCCAGTGCAGCACAGTACAGTGATGCCTTTTTCTTGTTTTATAAGCCGAGAAAATCGTTAGTATTTTGATCATTTGATATAAATAGTCTACGCCATGTATAGCATGGCGTATATATATTTATATTAAGCATTTTCAGCATGCTTCACTGATGATTATCCTCATTTGGCCTCTTGCAGTGTTAAAGTGGATATTGTATATACAAATGCATACAATAGCAAATATAGAACACTGCAGTATTTGTATTTAGCGAGAGAGTGAAATCAATAGGATTCTGGACCCCCTACCCCCTCTCTCCCAGTCTTTTTGTGTGTGTCTTTCTCTCACTTACACACACTCCTCTGTCTCTCTCTCCATCTTCCTCAATCCCCTCCTCACCCTGATTGGGAGCAAAGCAGGCAGGCTCAGTTCCACAGGAGGGTCTCTCCATAGCAGATAATGGTCCATTCCGCTCATTTTGGCTTCCTTTTATTTGTTCACATCAACATCAAAGCCTGTCCATTTCCTCCGTCGGGGAGCAGGGCTTTAAGTCTTTGACTGATCTGCCTCGTTCAATCGTAGCGCTGCCCTGGTGATGTCCATCCCTCATCGCTTGTGCAGCAAACACACACATACAAAGGCCGTCACACATAAATACATGCAGATACACATGCTCACACACAGGGGACAAGGAGCTGCATAGACACACATTGTACATATATGTATAGGAAAAGCCTCACATTTCAAAACCCATATTTGCTCTCTAACACACGGTGTGATTGAGGTTGTTCCCAGCATTTGTTATCGCTTCAAGTATTTCAAATCTTTGTTGTCTAGAGAGGGTTGTTTTGACTTTAAATGTTTTTTTATTGATTGCATTTGGCGTAATTGTTTGGCACCATTGCCACATTTGACAGTCCTTCCTGCGGATGAGACATTACAGTGTGGGACAGCTAGTGTTTTCCCATCACAATTTCTGACAGATGTGCACATGGAAAACTCTTGTGCCAGAAAGTGTGTTGCGTTACTATGGCAATCATGAGCTATGGTAACCAGTCTTAGCTGCGGCATTATAGAGTAGAGTATTTCAGGTGCCACTAGTTCTGAAAGTCCCATTCATTTTGTCCCATAGACAGTGTTACACAGTTGAAAGACTTTGATGGCTTGAATGGGCACGAAACCCTCAATCAGTACAAAAGGTGAACAACAGTGTTAGAAAATACCTGGTTCTTTGATAAAGAGTCAAAGGTACGAGTTTGTATACATAAAAGAACTTCAGGGGAGAAGTTAACTACAACTCCAAGGGTGCACTTAGTCAAGAAACCAACCATCCAATCACAGAGCTTCTGATGCTGCTACGTGCCGAAGATTAATGTGTTGAGAAACTAAGAATACAATATGCAGCGTATATCAATTCACTTTATGAATTCTGAATACATTTTCTACTGCAACGACCAAGTGTTTTGAATTCGCTACAGCTCTAATTTGGGTGTCTCACTGGCTTCTTCTCCATGGCAACGATGGCCAAGGCTCATGGGTGTTGTAGTATAAAGACCTAACCTTCCTGACAGAAAAAAAACCATGATTTCTCATCAACAAAGTTTAAAAAATGTAAACTGGCGCGCATTACATAAACCTATAGGATGGTTGCATTGTCTGTCCAACCATAACCTGTTCTATTCACACATGGGCTCAATCGGACATTACACAGACTTTTTACTAGAGAATTGGCCCGGGTAATCTGTAGATAAAATCAGGGTTGCAGTACATGTGTGAAAGAGACTAATGTTAAGTAACACTGAGGATATTGAGTGAAAAAATTGAAATGGGAATCCAAAATTGGGTAAATACTTCTGGAAACAGCAGCCCCTTTCCTAAATAATTACCCTGGTCTTAAAGAATCTCCTATCTATCAAGAACACAGTATTGTTAATCGATTACTGTAATAAGCAACTTAGGATAAGAAGCCCAACCCCTTGTAAATGTCTTGAAAATGGGTACTTTGTCATGAAACAAGTGAATTTCCTGGAGACTGTCAGCATAGCAAAAAATTTTGACTTGAATTTCAAAGTAAGCTTGATAAGCCTGAATACCAGATAAAAACATGTGCTCCGCTTATCATCGTTGTCCATGTGGTTGTTCAGTTCGCCTCCAAAAAGTGTCGTCCAAGGGCTTAATGCTATGAGAGGTCCATTCTTAAAGTGCAGCCCCCCCCCCCCCCCCCCCCCTCACACACACACACACACACACACACACACACACACACACACACACACACACGTGCGCACACACGTTTGTTTCACTATCTTTGTGGGGACCCGTCATTGACATAATGCATTCCCTAGCCCCTTACCCTAACCTTAGCCATCACAACTAAATGCCTAACCTAAATACCTACCCTCACCATAACCATAACCTAATTCTAACCCTAATCCTACAACCAAGTCTTAACCCTCAAACAGCCCTTTAACCTTGTGGGGTCCAGCATTTTGGGCCCCACAAGGCTGTGCAGACCCCACAAGTATACTGTATTCCCCGGTTTTTGGACCCCACGAATATAGTAAAACAAGCACACCCACACACACACACAAACTCATATGGATGCAGAAAGCACAATGGCACAAGATCAATTACTGATCAGACTGTGGGAGCTCCTTCTCTTGGCTTTCTTTAGAAGTCAGCCTCTCCAGCTCTCTCTTAATTGGCCCCTAATCTCTTCTTTTCTGTGTTCTCTTTCTTCCTCTCTGATACACTGGCTTTATTCTGTCTGTCTGTATATCTGTCCTCTCTCTCTCGGCTCGTTTCTCTTTGCCCATCGTCTGACCAGCCCCATTTCTTCCCATGCGTTTCTTGACACTGCACCTAATTACAAAACACACAGGGGCCATTAGCGCGGACCTCCAGCTGACGCCTGTCCCTTTATCCATTCATCCCCTCCCCTCTGTCGCTATCTCTCCATCTCCCTCCTTCCTTCTCTGTTGTTGGTCAAAAGTCGCTTTGTGTGGGACGCGTTAGGCGAACAAAGGCAGCGCGCTGCAGCGGTGTTCAGAAAGGTCACAGTGATGTACAGCCCTCGGCGCCGCTGCCAGGGTCAGGCCCGTCTCAATGGGGACGCGCTTAACACTCACACAGCCAAAAGCATTACGCCGTTTTGAAAGAAATGCATGTTGTCTTGGCTCTGCTTAAAGGGGAATACCACTCAATGTAAAAATGAAGAGGTTTTCTTATTTTCAAGTACACTTTATTGGTCATCAAAAACTTGAATCCAAACATGCAAAATTGTCTTCTAAAGAGTCACTTTTGGCATTGAGTTTGTAAGCTTATATAACAGTTACATATGACATTAAAAAAGGAGCAGTGCAAAATTGGATATATACCATATATACAGAAAAAGTACTCAAATAGTTAAATTTTGTCCCTCTTTAAAGATGCTACTTAAAATGCTTTTCACTTGTTTCTAAACCCCGTCTCCAACCAAATTTAACCATATACTTAATACTTAATACTACATAATAAACATAATTGCTGCCTGGAATATGAGCTGCTTTCCGACCAAGTAGTTACAGGAACGTAGTTATAGGAAAAGTCCACTTCTAAACAGTTCTACTAACTACTCTCCCCCAAAACTGTTTTTTACCAATTGCATTCGCACTGGCCAAGTAGACATAGGGACTGGTAGGATGGGTAAGGGAGTGATGCAAGCATGGCAACGGTCTTTATAGCGTTAAAATCAGAAAACAAATACACCAAAAAAAGTATGAACTAAATACTAAATCTAATGTATATAGCATATTTGTCATAATTTAAACAAGTCTCCCGAAGAGAAACGGGTATCTCTTTCGGGGGAGAAAGAGATACCCGTTTCTCTTTGGGGGACTTGCCTCTGCCTGCTGCGCTGTGTGTGTGTGTGTGTGTGTGTGTGTGTGTGTGTGTGTGTGTGTGTGTGTGTGTGTGTGTGTGTGTGTGTGTGTGTGTGTGTGTGTGTGTGTGTGTGTGTGTGTGTGTGTGTGTGTGTGATTTTGTGTGTGTGTGTGATGGCCGGCGAGCCGCAGGACACACTTATGGAGTTTAACTCCGAAAAGACAGTTAACCACAGGTTCCCGTTAATCATATGATCACATTGATGTGTTGTGATATTTAAACAAACAAACCGTCAATGGCGAAATAAAAGCCTCTTATTTACAAGAGCAGTCTGAGAGACCTCCAGCTTACAGTGAGGTCTCTGAGCATGACTGGCTGAGCGACGAGCTAGCGGCCGAGGCAGGCGCCTGCTGGCTGTCGCCTCACTTCATGGAGCTTCTCAACTCCGAAAACTTTGAAGCAAATTGTCAATTCGGCATCGACTGTTCGCAAGACTGCCTATATTCGAAATCTAAACAGTTAATTTCTTGCCTAAAACGTTGTCAGAAGTGAAATTAGTGATGAATAAGATGGCAAAAATTGTTAAAATTGTCCCGTTGTTGGTCTGTCTGTACCGGAAGCCCTGAAGTAGGAGCTGAAAGAGTTACAGGAACTGCGGCCAGAGGAACTTAAAAATCCCCAAATTGGTCCAGTTGGAACACGAGAAAAAAAGGGTTCTAGGAATTTTATGTTCTAGGAAGTGCAAAAACCCCTCCGGTCGGAAAGCGGCTATGTTCACTGACAGTGTTCTCCAATTCAGGAAGTATCCTAATGAGGAGTTCATCAGAAGGGTGGATGGTGGGCGTACAACTCACAGGACGTTCACACTTTAACAAGTCAGTTGTTAGGAACTTGAATGCACCACCTCCCAGCAAGATGTTGTCTTGACTAGGATTAGGGAAGGATTGTGGTTTTGTTTAAATATTAAAAAGTAAACACAACCTGTCTTGTGCTTCAAGTCAGCATTAACACTTTCAGTATTTAGCCAAGACCAAGATATTTCCCTTACTTTACCAAAGTGCTTTGAGTTACCCTAACGAAACATACATCATGCCTCAGTTACGAACTGCGGATATTGTTGAGTCCAAAACGGCCACTGATGTGAGCAGTGACTGGCACACAAAGGCCGGATTAATCTGCTAGTAAGCCCTAAGGCCCAGAGTGAGCGGTGGGCCGCCGTTAAGGCCCCTGTGTCGCCCAAATTAGTTTGAGTAATAATAGATCAAGCGCATTTTTAATCGAGTGGCTTGAAAAAATCTGAGACACATAGCGACAGCAGAGAAATTCATCCATATCCCATTCACCCTCATGCAAATAAATGGTGATTTAACAGGCTGATGCAATATATGATAATTAAACAATCATCCCCCAAAAATGACAGCACTTATGGACAATTGGCATCTAATACAGTGGCTGCCATGTGTCTGAAACCACTCAATTAAAAATGCACTTTTTTCAAGTTTCCAAATTCCTTAAATTCTGACTTACAGTGGCACACACTTTCTTTGGGACACTGCTGGTGCCTAACAAAGTGTTTTCTATGAAATTGTACAGCGTGTAGGAAGACGAGCTGTTTAATGTGCCCGCATTCATTGTCCTTTCTCTTGTGAATGGCGCTCTGTGTCATGCGCTCTGTGAGTGATATTTGTGTTAGGCTGTACGGCTTGTATCGGGGCTCTGGGGGAACAAGAAAATTGAATCCCATTAGTGTTCTATTCAGCCTGTGTCTCTGGGTGTGTATACTGCGCTATCTGAGCTGGGAGATTTGCCCCTCTGTGGCATGTCTTGTACTCCTGCGAGCCTGTGCATGAGTAGCATGTCAAACCAACCAGCTATGTTGAAGCGGGCTCAGTTGCATTACTGTGAACTGTGTATGGCTCTGTAGCACTGATACTGCATGCACCACACAGAGGAAGCCTTGACCCTGTGAGATGTGTGAGTCGTACATCCGTCGGGCTCCTGTTGCCGATGCTGCGCCTCCTGGTCATCACAGCAGTCACATGTTAGATTTATGCCACTGCCTGATGCTTCATGGCTTTATAAAAGGAGATGAAAGTGGATCTCAATGGCCGGAAAGAGAAAGAGAGGGAGCGATAGAGGAAATAACAAGAGAATAAGATAGAGGGAGAGAGAATGTAGTGATGTCCCTTGCATGTTGCCTTGTCATTAAATGAAAGCTTTTCATGAGCAATAAAAATCAACAATTGTTTTCTGCAGTTATTGTGTAAAAGAAATAGGAAACATAAGCAAATACATTTTTAAAAATGGCATGCGTGACATCAGGAGCAGTTAGAAGCTAAACCAGGATTGACCCCCCCCCCCCCCCCCTCCCATAACACTTACGCAAAAACATCCCCCACCCCAGCCCCGCTCCACTTTAACGGCAGATGGAAGGCTTCATTACTGCTGCAGCTCTAGGAATGACAGACACACAAACACACAAACACACACACACACACACACACACACACACACACACACACACACACACACACACACAAACACACACACAAACACACACCCAGATGCTGCTAAAAATAAAAAAATATAAGACCTCTGATCGTGCCCTGCACAGTGCTGCCACCATTAAACATACCTGTACAGTAGATGGTGATATAAAAGCTGTGACTCATAAATGTAGAGCACATACGCATATCTCTTCTGAACGCACACAGACAGACACACACACACACACAGACACACACACACACACACGTAACTCTTGCAAGACAGCCATCATGTCGCTGCAATACCATGAGCTCGTTGGTTTTGTTTATAGTTTGTCTCCCGGCACTGGGAAGCCTTTTTACACACACACACACACACACACACACACACTTGCAGGCGCTCCAAATTGTTCGATTAAGTGGGTCATCCTTTCCTACAGTCTCTTGAAAGAGAAAAGAGCTTTTTTGTGCGTTTCTAGCCGAGAGGCAATCGCACCCTTCCATGGTTTTGGCTGCACCTTTTAAGAGTATTTATGGAAATGACAGTACAGCACTCTGGAGGGCTGCGCACTGCTTACTTAATGCGTGTTTGTGTGTGTGCTGTATGTGTATCCATGTGTGTATATGCACAGAGAGGATTTAAAAGCTCAGTTGTGTTTGTAGCGGCCGGCGTCTGCGGTCATGCACAATGATGTGTATGTCCAAGTGTATGCTCTGGGCTTATTTTTATTTATTTTTTGGGTGATGAGCTGGGTCTGTATCACTTGAATAAGACTGAGCCGTGACACCAGTGCACAGGGCCGGAGTGGGACTCATTTTCAGCACTGGAGTTTCATGCCTTAGACCGGCCCACTTTACTTCACGACTGACTATATTAAAATAATGTAATTCAAACCTTAGTATATAAGTCTGCAATAGTACACTCTTCTCTACAGCCTTGTAATTCAGAGGTTTTTTGTAAAATATAATTTTCAATTCAGTGCAAACACAGTAAGTGTTGCTTCACAATGTAGATTTATTAGAAACGTTACAGTATTCTTTACAACAACGCAATGTCATGTATAACAATATGTTAATATAACAATGTCATGTATAACAATATGTTAATATAACAATGTCATGTATAAATAAAATGTATTGCATTTTTTAATGACACCATTATCCCTTTTTTCTCCTTTATATAGTATTTCATATAACTTTCATCTATTCCCTTTCAGTCGTGGGCTTTGTATATTTTCTGTCCTAATTTAAATAATAAAAAGCTAAAAGATCACTAGTAACATTTGGGCATAGAAAGTGAGTATATTGTTACTAATCTGATCGTGTTTGCTTGTTCACACACTGGGATGTGCCTTCTACACTGACAGCAGCTATCCCTCACACTACTGGCTCTGCTCCTGACACCAAATCAAATGTTAAGAATTGTCATAATTCTCAGCACAAATCTCCACTTTTTACAAAGCGTTCTAATCACGTCAAGTCAGTTTCATTGATGTAGTGCGAATCATCCGGCATCATTGATTATCTCAGGGCATTTTTCATGTAGAGCAGAAAATTTAACTTTATGAGGTTTTTTAACATTAATATGAGTTCCCCCAGCCTGCCTATGGTCCCCCAGTGGCTAGAAATGGCGATAGGTGTAAACCGAGCCCTGGGTATCCTGCTCTGCCTTTGAGAAAACTCATCGTCTTCATTTGTCGTTTCACTCTCGCTGGTTTTAATGAAAAAGTTGTGGGCACTTTCTTGAGTTTCTTTGCGCTTTCAACTATCCATTTTTGTAGCTTCTTTTTGCTCGCATGTTGCATCCTAACAAGCACCACTGAAGTGTACGAGGTGATGGTTTGTTTGTTTTTTGAGCAAGTTGCCGCCGTCGGAGGAGTCAAAACACGGCACGTCATAATAACCAGACTGCACTCTGCGAGTGGGCTGCATGATAGAGACAACAGTGGGCTGCAAGAAAAAATAAATACAAAAGAGTGGGCTGCGAGTGCAGGCAGCCTAGGGACAGCATCAATGATATATTTCAACTAGATGGTTTAAACCCAGTACCATGACTGAACACTGAGAGGGAAGGAGGGAGAGGGAGAGCTGAAGTGTCCATCTCTTTCTCTATCCGTCCGTCCGTCTGTCTGTCTGTCTGTCTGTCTGTCTGTCTCTTTGGACAGCTCTGCGGCGGCCTTGTCACATCAGACTCCGTATCATTGAGTATTTGGACTAATTCTCCTCCAAGAGCCACAGCTGCACAGGAAACGTTGATGCTGTGTGACGTAAACAGGCTTCAGACTAAATGAGGGTTGATGATGAATGTTATATTCCTCATGTTTGCTCAGTGGCGGAGGCACCTGAGATCGTCTGGCTATACAGCATACAGCCAACAGATGACCACAGCGACAGAATGCACTGTTGATGTGTATGTAGGTATCGTCTGTGAAGGATAGATGCCGGACAAAATGCCAATTCATCAAAATATAGTGAAAATTTTGCTCGAAATGAGTATAAATAATAAATAAAGTGACACTATTACATTATTACATGTATACACAACTATCATTTCATGAGATCTGGAATAAAAGATTATGCATTATCAGTGTTGTGTAATACACACATTAATATTCCGTGTTATTACTGCCTCCTCAGTTTAAATATTATATGCAATTAATAATTGCTGGGTAATATGGGAAGTACAACTAGGCGATGTCATGAAGATGATTCACAGTCTAAAAATGCAAACATCCAGAGAAAATCTTACCGTGATCCTCAAATGGCGTTGTTCCATTACATGGTACCTGCTCCACTCCCCTCGACTCTGCTCGCCTTTTTTGGGTTTCCATTACGAAAAAAAGTCCCTGGTAACTGTCAACAGGAACTTTATTTAGTATCACCTCTGTCGCGGTTCCAAGCGAGCTGAGGCGATACCAAAAGGTGACGTGAAAACCTGCAGACTACTGATTGGTCGGAGAGAATCTTCACTGATCACTGCGTCATCATTGCTAGCGACAGACGGGGGTGTCCTGAACAAACCCGCCATTTTTAAATAGTTTAGCCAGCAGTGTGTGTTTTTTGCTGCCTCCAGCTTCTTTTGAAACAAAATGTGTCTTCTAGCAAACAGCCACATACCGAGAACCGCGGCCGAGCTGAGCCGAGCAGAGCTGGTACTAGCAGTGGGTAAGTGCCAAAAGTGGCTGCTTCCAAGAGATGACAGGATGACAGGAGAGTGTGTGATTACGTGACTGAAAAACGGAATGATGGGATGCCCATTACCAGAGAAGTCATTCAGCTGAAGGCCTTGGAAATATTTACCATTAATTTAAATGTGACACTTTCATCTAAAAGATGTTAAAACCCACAGCCTACCTTGTTTTATTCAATGTGTTTTCATTAGAATTATTTTCTCTCAGGGGTCGTCTTATATTCGAGCCAATACGGTACCTAAATTATTGAAATGTTTTGTTCTTATCAGAGTGGATTTGGTATTTAAGTTTTCACTTTGTGTGTGAAGACACGCCTCCAACACAGCTGTGGATAGTCATGTAACCAGGATTTGTATTTAAGCACTATGTCACTTAAGAAAGGTCCTTGTGACCGCACCGTTGACCGATGCACAGGTGACGTGTGTGCAGGAATTTTCTTTCTTCTTACTTTGTAAATCTATCCACTTAAAAGGCCGTTTTGTCATTCAGATATATTATGTTTGTTATTATTATTAATATTAGTATTATAGCGATCCTGTAGTCTATATCGATGACGTTCCACTTCCGGGATTGCTCAGATGCTGCCGGAAATTCCGCTGGATGTCCCTCTTTTTCTGCCGGATGTCCGTTACCTTCCGCTTCCTTTGTGTTGGCATTCTAAACTCTCTAAACTCTGAACTATGAGGACTAGGGTTAACTGCTCCTCAGATCTCTGCAGGGTAAATCCACACAGCTAGCTAGACTATCTGTCAAATCTGAGTTTTCTGTTCCACAACTAAAACAACTTTTGAACGAGCACCTTCCACCAAAACAAGTTCCTTCCTGAGACTATTTCGCAGAGGCATTGCCAATATGTCCGGAGCTTAGCGACACCCATGACAATTGTGATTGGTTTAAAGAAATGCCAATAAACCAGAGCACCTTTTTCTCCCATCACGGAATGCTGTGTGGACCAGCCAGAACCTCCTCTGCAGTGCTGTGGAGGAAGGTCTGGCAATGCGAGACTATGCCGTTAACAAGTTTACAGACAGACAGCTAGCAAGCTAGCAAGCTAGAAAGGAGAGGTATTTTTTGCCGCTCTTAGTTAAAACAGGCTGTACTCGACATTCAAAACATCAATTAACCAACTAGTCCTACGTCAGAAAGTCTTCTTTCTCATACCTTTGTGCGATCTTGTGACCGAAAGGTCGTCAGTTCAATCCCCTGGACTCCTCACGTGAATGGAGTCGTTATACATGGCTAACTCCCATTTGTAGGTGCGCCTTATTTGGTCATTTCTCTTCTTTGAAGGTAATACAAACTCACACACCTGTTTGCAGCTAGCCCAAACATCATTCCCAGGAAATGTTATCATTGTTATATATCAGCACCGTTTCATGCCCCTTTTTTTCATTTTGAAAATATCTATACTAATCTACTAATCCATCACTTGCCACAGTGACAGGACAGATACATTTCATCTTCACCAGTTTGTCAAAAAAAAGGACAACAATACAGGTGGTAAAGTGACAAAGATGTATTGGCCCTCTCGAGAAGACTGATGCATATTTTAGGTGTTTATGCCCATGTCTGCTCTTTAGGTGCAAAATAATGAGAGTCTTGTTGTCACACTGTTTCATAATCTGTATTATAAGATATTCAACAACAGTGAACTGATTTTATTTCATTTTTGTCATTTTTTTGGTAAATCCACTGTGTATTCAAAAAAATTTCCAACGTGGGTACCCCTTAGTGGCAGCATTAAAACAATACTGTACCAGACAGTAATGCCTGCTGCTCAACAGTGCAGTAAAGGCCACTAAAAGTGCTCAAATTCAGCATAGTAGCTTTGAAATAAGTATTAAAGGGACAGTTGACCCCCAAAATCAAAAATACGTATTTGTTTCTCTCAGTACTTTTTATGCATGTAGATTTATTTGGGTGTGAGTTGCCTAGTGCTGGAGATGTCTGCCCTAGAGATGTCAGCCTTCTTTCCAATATAATGGAACTAAATGGCACTCAGAGAAAAACTCAACAGCAATGTCTCTTTCCAGAAATCATGACCCAGTTACTAAGGATTAGCCACAGACTTGACTGTGAGCAGTTTCATGTAGGAACTATTTTCTTTCTGCCGAACTACACCCACCAACTGTATCACCACGCAGAAGGAAGCAAGACATTGGAAGAAAACAAATGTCAAATGTATTTCTTTGTTGTGCTTGGTGCTGCCATGTAGTTCCATTATATTGGAGAGAAAGCAGACATCTCTACGGCCGACATCTCCAACACTGGGCAACTCACACCAAAACAATCTAGATTGATAAATAGCACAAGTAAAAGGAAAAATATGTATTTTTTTAAAGTCCCTTTAAGTTACCTTCAAATAAAAAGGAAGATATAAATGATCCCACTACATTCCTACTGTAAAAGTGAGGGGGGAAAGTTGTTACAGTAAAATAGATATTCCTGTTGTATCGGGCCTGTATGTTATGGATAGCAACTGTAAAGCTCACGTGGGTGACCTTATTGTCTACAAGGAAAACAAATGTAGGTGGTCGCAATGTTGGTGGTTTCATCCTATCATCTGAGAGCTAGTTACACAATGGTATAGTTTAACACAATGTATTTTTGAAGTTTTTACCCCAAAACATCTTTGCAGAATGAGACTTTAACATATATTGTGTGTGTGTGTGTGTGTGTGTGTGTGTGTGTGTGTGTGTGTTTACCTTTGCTGCGTATGTCTGCACTCTAGCAGCAAGGTTGACATAAAGCTGAGAGGGAGTGTGAAGGGCACAGCACCTCAGGAGGAATGACACAACACATGCGCGCACACAAACACACACACATATATACACATATACAGTACACACGAATACACCTCCTCTCCTTTCTTTTCTTCTCTCTTTTCGATGACTCATCCCACCCAGGGACAGCGAGAGAGGGAGAGCGAGGGAGGAGAAAGACTGATTGGGTAGTGTGAGGGACGACACAACAGTGGAGAGGAAAAAGCTACTTTATAGATTCACAGAGGAGACGTATGGCATAAAGCATTTTCTTATTGACCTTTTATTTCAATGCCGTGCTAATCCGATTGTGTGTAAAAGTTATTCACAGACGTTTTTTTTCCCCAGCAAACATGCAATATGATTCTCACCAGTCCCACGTGGAGTCTCGCAGACGATTCCCTTGCGTTTTCTTTTTTGTTTCAAGCACGCTTTGCCTTATTTTGGCATCACGGCAGATCAGCTACAAACAACAGAAACCCTCCTAACAGGCTCAGCAACACACAGAGCTTTGCTCCAGTCTACCCCGCCGCTCTGCTGTGCTCATTTGATGGTATCTGTTAGAGGGATCCCAAACTGCCATGCGTTTCCAAGTCTGTATCACTGTGCATCACAGACTGTAGACCCAATTCTTAACTCCCTCCAAATCCCATAGTCTCTAATGTCTTTATCTTATGGTGTGAGGGTATTTGAGGAGGCAGATAGACTCCTGAGGAGCCAGGGATGTTGTCACAAGAGGTGATTATACTGCACTGAAGGAGGTACACTACTGAGCTGGCTGTATTGCTGAGGATATGTCTGTAGTGCTGACTGCTGCAAAGCCCAGAGATAGTTGAGTGGTCAGGTCCCATGTGCCTGTAGAGCAACACACAGCATATGCCCCTACTGCACCATTATTCCATCCTTACTGAACTTTTAAGAGCATTAGGGTTGCTCAGTGGTTACATATATCACCTGAATATAGAAAGGTCCCATATTTGACTAGAGTTTAGAGTGAGTTAAACTTGACCTTGCATTTGAAGTTGGATATCATCTGACACAATGATATTGTATTACGGTGTGGTGTAAAATAATATCCAAAATGGATTCAATTTAAACCCCGGACTGCTCGTTCAGTGTAAGAGCATTAACTAAATGGGTTCATGTTAGCAAAGATCAATTTCCTCATCAGTGTTTACCGCGGCGTCTCGCTCCATTCCGTGCAATTTTATGTTGAAAATGATCATTTCCCAACTTTATGCTCCTTTCTGTGCTTTTGGTCATTTTTTTACTGCTCTCACTTTGCCCCGAAGAAATGGCAGCGGGATTCGAGGTGCTGCTAGATTGCCTCAGATAATGCAATGCTCTCAGGCGGAGCACAGGTATGTGTGTGTGTGTGTGTGTGTGTGTGTGTGTGTGTGTGTGTGTGTGTGTGTGTGTGTGTGTGTGTGTGTGTGTGTGTGTGTGTGTGTGTGTGTGTGTGTGTGTGTGTGTGTGTGTGTGTGTGTGTGTGTGTGTGTGTGTGTGTGTGCCTGCCTGGCTGCCTCTGAGGGGAACTTTTCTGCCCAGAGATCCAAACTGATCTCCCAAAAAGTCCAACAGCAAGCCCAGACAAGCCCTCACAGCGTGCTGCCAACAAACCCTCCAGAGGTCTCGCTGTGATTGTTGGACCGCAATACAAATCATTCAAGCATCCCCTGTGAAAACTGAGAAAAAATTTAATATTATGTGCAGGAAATGAGTGTTAATTGGTAAAAGTGCCAATGGAGCAAAAAAACAAAGGTATGAGAAAGAAGACTTTCTGACGTAGGACTAGTTGGTTAATTGATGGTTTGAATGTCGAGTACAGCCTGTTTTAACTAAGAGCGGCAAAAAATACCTCTCCTTTCTAGCTTGCTAGCTGTCTGTCTGTAAACTTGTTAGCTCGGTCACTAACGGCATAGTCTCGCATTGCCAGACCTTCCTCCACAGCGCTGCGAAGGAGGGTCTGGCTGGTCCACACAGCATTCTGCAATGGGAGAAAAAGGTGCTCTGGTTTATTGGCATTTCTTTAAGACAATCATGGGCGGTGCTAAGCTCCAGACAGAGCCACGGTGCCGCTGCAAAATAAGCTTGGGAAGGAACTTGTTTTGGTGGAACATGTGTACGTTCAAAGGTTGTTTTAGTCGTGCAGCAGAAAGCTCAGTTTGGACAGATAGTCTAGCTAGCTGCAGAGATCTGAGGAGCAGTGAACCATAGTCCTCATAAATCCACCAGAGTTTAAAGTGACAACACAAAGAAAGCAAAAGGTAAGGGACAACCGGCCGAAAAGAAGGAAATCCTGGGAGATTTCCGGCGGCACCGGAGCAATCCCGGGAACGTCGTGGATATAGACTACTAACAATAAGTTAACAGTTTATTCATGAGATCTTTTTGTACTCCTGTCTCATAAATGTCTAAATATAAGCTACCGTAGCTTAGCTTCCCTCAAAGGTCAGCACTGTCGAGACAGTTTGCTATTAGTCAACGATAAAAATGTGGCTTTTTATTAGATTTATTTCACCCCCACAAGTAAATCCACTCAAATGAACTTATTTTGCCACAAAATCTTGCTGTTCAAATGCGTTCCAATCCGTCAAATGCTGGTGTAACTGGATCTTTTATTGCAAAACAAATACGAAATTTTTGTACTGCGTCCGAATTATAAAACATGTAATCCATGCTTATATTGGTCAGGCGGGGGCGAGTTCCTCTGTGATTGTAGAATTATAAATTCCTGGCAGGACTAGACAGCCAGCGGCTTGGAGTCAGCATACAGAGAGCTCCAACCTAGCCAGCTGCTGAGAGCTGCCATCCCCAGAAACAGAGACCTTGGCAGGGGACAGTGTTGAGACACACTAGGTCCCCTCCTCCAGCCTGGAGCCCTGTGAGTTCTGCTCAGTGGAGGAGAGAAGAGAGCCCAGCCCAACAGGAGGCTTTGCTTGTCAGAGCTAGAGCGTGTTGAGTGTGTACTTGTCGGTGTGTGTACGTGTCTGTGTCGGTTTGTCTGCGACAGTGCGTGCGCTTTTGTGTGCAAGCGCAGCACCAACTCCAGCTGCAGTGAGATTTATAATGTTGCACGCATGTGTGAGTGTGAATGTGGATGCTGTCACCCACTGGGCCTCACACACATTCCAAAATAAACGGCTCCCACCGAGGATTACTATCGATCCGTGTGGAGCACTCAGCTGCATTTGGAAAGAGAGAGCGAGAGAGAGAGAGAGTTTACAGTTTCCTCTCTCTCTCTCTCTCTCTCTCTCTCTCTCTCTCTCTCTCGCTCTTTCTCTCTCAGCCTGTCTTCTGAGGAATGTTATGTGTCTGCCTGTCTGCGGAAAAAGTGTAAGGGATGATATGGAAACACAGTCTACTAAAGTGTTACAATGACAAACCACTGCTAGCTGTCTTTCAGACAAATGAGACAAAGAGTGTGTGTGTGTGTGTGTGTGTGTGTGTGTGTGTGTGTGTGTGAGGAAGAGAGGGAATGGTAAAAGGAGACAGGAAGACTCTGACACCCCCCCCCCCCCCTCACTTATTTTCCCTCTCTGAAGTAAGTGAAGATCTTTTGCTTGTCAGACTTGAGGAAGAAACGAGGTGAGAAAAAAGAGACGGCGAAAAGCAGAGAAACACACATGGAGAGACAGAACGGAGAGGGGAAATAAAGAGGCTGTTTGATTGGCAGCCAATATGCCTGCCTGTTTCCTGTCACAGACATGATTGTTGACCCACCCCTCTGCCCGGCTGAGGCCTCTGGGTAGACAGGCTAAGATGGCAGCCTCATTTGAAGAATGAAGGATCATGAATGGATGGACGCCTCCCAGGCCGCTCACTGTCTCTGGGCTGTATGCGTGTGTGCGTATTTACACTATTCGCATATTGTATGTGTGCATGTGTGTGTGTGTGTGTGTGTGTGTGTGTGTGCGCATGTAAGATTAAGCATTTAACCCCTATTTCTCTCCGCTACCTCTTAATCTTACTCTTAATCCCACCAGAATGACCACTGCACTTCATTTGTTTTAGCATGTAATATCCAGCTGGATCCCGGTGACATAACTGGAACACAAAACTTTTGTCATAGTATTATTTTGATGACGTCATTGGTAAAA
The DNA here is from genome assembly GCA_023566125.1 of Zingel zingel. Classification (NCBI taxonomy): domain Eukaryota; kingdom Metazoa; phylum Chordata; class Actinopteri; order Perciformes; family Percidae; genus Zingel; species Zingel zingel. Next base: position 11,277,443 of record CM042332.1, read on the forward strand.
AATCATATGGGTAAATAATGTTGCAGGTTACACTGCACCTCCACTAAAACATCTGCACATAAATGTCAAAATGGCAGGTTTTGAAGAAAATCTGGATGGCGCAACAAGGCAGGCCTGCTTGGTTCTTTCAGGGAATGACTGTACAGTAAAGATTTACAAAGAATACGTTCACGGCATTTCCTCTCTAACTGGGGACGTTTTGGGACCGATTGGTTGGGGTTGCTATGGACGAAGTACACACGGCGATACACTGCTAAGAGCAAATTATGTGCAGCTTATTTAAATAGCTCACGTTACTGTCTTGTGTGAATAGTTAACTTCCTGTAATATTGTATGTGGCGTTTTCTTTTGTTTCTTCAAAACAAGCTCCTTCCCAGGCGAGCAGATAGCTCAGTTGGTAGAGCGGGCACCCATATGTAGAGGTTTACTCCTCGAGGGTTCCACTCCGACCTGCAGCCCTTTGCTACATGTCATTCCCCCTCTCTCTCCTCTTTCATGTCTTCAGCTGTCCTGTCAGATGAAGGCCTAAAATGCCCAAAAAATAATCTTCAAGACTGTTTTGCAGAGTCACCGTCGCTGCGTCCGGAACGTGGCGCGGCCCAAGACGATTGTGATTGGTTTAAAAAAAAAAAAAAAAATGCAAACAACCCACAGCGTTTTTTCTCCTATCCCAGAATGTATGTGTGGTGTAGCCAGACCTTGCTCAACAGCGCTGTGGAGATAGGTCTGGCAGTGCGAGACTACACTCATTGTAACCTTATGAAAAATGAATGCGACAATTTCCCAAGTAGCCAAAATGGTTTGGTTTGAATCAGACACGACCAGGTTCATGTCAGAGTCATGATGACATGCTATCATTTTTGCCAGACCACATCTGGAGATGTCTGAGGGTGGTCTGGCTCTGGTCAGGTGTCAATGCACTCTATACGATTTGGGCACTTACTTAAAGCTCCTGAATTCTTAAGTATTTTCCCATAGCCTTTAATATTCAAGACCACATGGGCAACAATGTAAGCTTCAAAACATCCTTGGTTATAATTTAGTATTATTTTTATATAGTTTTTATTGGTAATAATTTAATAAAGGTTAACTCACCCAAAAAAACTAATCTGCTCCATCAGGACTGTGGTGGTAGGACAATTCCACTGACAGTGGGCTTGATATAACAACACAACAACTGCCATCAGACTTTAATTCAAATGTTGCTTAATCTTGATTGGTGGTCACCTCTGTGCCAACTTCTTTCTTTTTTGATTTGGCAGGCTAGACGCTGCAATAGTGTATTGCTGCCCCTTTTTGCCAACTGACTCCCACCCACTTCAAACCAGTGAGAAGAGCACAGACAAAACAATGATGTAACTTTGGCAGCATATTTTTTGGTTCATGTTAAGTTTGATTGACAAAATAGTTTTTTGGGCCTTTAAGAAACAAATCTGCCCAACAACACACCATGTTTGTTTACAAAGTCCGCCCAGGCCCATCTAACTAATATGCATATTGAGATCCTGATCACAATGTGGGCAGAACTGCGATAACAAGATCATTATCCTGCTTGCAGTAAATACCAGGTGTAAATGCAAAGGTCCATGATCAGATGTTATTGTTCAGATAACTTATCCAGATACAGATTGCATGTTTATACCCAGGTGTAGATGTTTAGTTTATATAAGGATCCCCATTAGCTGACGCCTAGATGACCAGCTAGTCTTCCTGGGGTCCAAAACAACATTCAATGAATGTATCACTCATTCAGCTAGCCTGGGTGCTGGATCATATTACCAGCTGGAATCGACCCAACCCGTTACCCTCTAAACCCAGCCAAATCTGCAACATTTGACTGCAGCCGTACTCAGGCTCAAACCAGCTCACTTTTAGTCCTCTTGCACTGGAACACAGCAGCAATCAGCCTGGCTCAGATGGTTGCCTGGGTTACTCGCTACAATCAAGTTTAGAAATCTCTGTGATCAATAATGGCATTATTTATGACTGTGTGTCATTATATCTACAAACGTGTTAATATACTGTAGTAAACCTATGTCAACCAATAATCAGTCCGCGGAGCTGTGTAAGACCCATTCACACTAACAGCAAATACACAAAAAAACCTTAACTTAAATTGTCTGTAGATAGGCTAAGCCCTATGTTGCTACTTGTTGACCCTAAAAATCAAAATTATCCGGACGATCAGTACTGCTTCTGCACTGTGCGGCCCGTAGAGCAGGCGCACTAGAGACCCCCGCCGGCCAAGTCGGCTTCTTCCGATTTAGCGCTCCACTAACTTATCCTGTCTCTTATTTTGCCACAAAATCTTGCTGGTTATGGTTAGGGTTAGGGTTAAAGTTAGGGTTAGGTGCCTTGAAGTCAACGGTCGCAGCGCTGCCTTGAAGTCAATTAGGCAATGGTTAGGGTTAAGGTTAGGGTTAAGGTTAGGGTTAGATGCCTTGGAGGCCACGGTCGCAGCGCTGCCTGGAAGGAGCCGTTGGGGGCAAAAAACACCAACGAGCCCATCATCCCCCCGGCCCCCTCAAACAGCAAACTACAACATAACAGTAATAGTAGTGGTGGTATTAAGTATTACATTCATTTGAAAAACTATGTACTATTGAAAAACAGTACAGTTTTTCTCAATTGCTAAGACACTAAAACCCATTGGCTGAACACAGTTCTCAGTTGTCTGAACTCACTTAGCTAATTGTGCAGTCTGTTGTCAATAGCTTAAACCATTTCACATGGTCAGACACAATTTGCAGATCTCACTTAGACTTTTCGGAAAAACTCTAAACACATTCTCATTCTCAAAACACGTTCTGCACTCGAATGCACACGTCATCCATACTGGTAAACACAAGTGGCAACAATCAAATACAAATAGAGAACACCTGTCATTGATTGAACACAACCACTCAAAATTGATTTCACTTGTTTCACATAATGTGACACAACCAATATAAGCCAGTTCAGAGAGCAAACAGGTTGTTGAAGGTGGGAAGGAGAAAGTCTGAGAATGGATAGAAGAAACGATGTGAGAGGACGAGGACGAGTGCGTATGCGAGGTGGGCGACGAGGAGGAAGCGGAGGAGGAGGGCAAGAAAGAGGAAGAGGATGATGAAGAGGATTTTTGTCCCTTTTAGTATTGTATACTGCAGTACAGTGCATTGTAGGCTATATACTGTACAATGAACAAATTGTATGGCCCTGAACATTGTGCTTTCCATTTGTTACTGTAACAGTACTGACTGCTCAATAGATTTTGACTAGTTGCAGGTTCATATCAACAAAGAACAAGAATTACAGTATCACAGAGACAAAGGACAAGTTTGTGAGATGCAGGGTACAGTACTGTAAAAATAGGGGTACAAGGAGGAGGAAGAACAAACAAAAAAATTGCGCAGAGAAGTCATTTCTGATCAGTTTTGAGCTACTATGATAGAACATGTTTTCGTTCATCAAAAGACAATGACGGAAAAATATGAAATTAGTTTTGAGATTAAAAATGTACTTCTCCCTGAGAACTATATGTTTTGAACTATGTTTTCTATTGGTTGGTGTATTGTTTACTGACTGCTTGATATCACTTTGTTTTTGAGGCGAAAGTTTCCTTTGCGAGAGGAGTCTGAGGTTCTGTAAATAGTGTTTGAAGATGAGGTTTTATGTTTAATGTTTTCAGAAAATGGAGCAAGGTTTCACAAATTGTGTTTTAGCAATTGAGAAAAACTAAGAAAATAATAAGTATATAAATTAATAAATGATTAAAAACGATATTAGTTGTCAGTTCCAGAGATGGACATGCTATGTACACACGTTGTGTTCAAAGGCTAAAGTATTAACCTGAATAAGGCTGCAGTGCACCTGGCTGAGTAGGGTCTCAAAACGTGAGTAAGCTTCAAGTATGGACAACGTCTCTGAGAGAAGGTCTATCGTGTGAAAAGGTTACAAAATCTCGCCACGACTGTTGAGGGCCACTAATGTCCAGCGTTCCACACTCAACGTTTTGACCATTTAGAGTGTAGCATCCGAGTACTTCGCACTATGTACTCAAAATAGCAAGTGTAAGTACAGAAGTGCGCAATATGAGACACAGCACTGGACTCAGCCTTGCTCTTCCGCTCACTGTCTTTCATCTCTCCTCTCCTCTCCTCTCCTCTCCTCTGCTCTCCTCTCCTCTTCTCTCCTCTCCTCTCCTCTCCTCTCCTCTCCTCTCCTCTGCTCTCTTCTCCTCTCCTCTCCTCTCCTCTCCTCTGCTCTCTTCTCCTCTGCTCTCCTCTCCTCTCCTCTCCTCTCCTCTCCTCTCCTCTGCTCTGCTCTCCTGGTTTTGGGGCTCAGAGATAAGATCTCCCTCAATGGCAAACTTTGTGAGACATCTTGAAGATCCCCACTGTCACTTCAGCTTAATGCAGCCCTCAGGGCTCTCATTTCAAACACACTCATACACACGTCCTCCCACTTCGAGCACTCGTAAACACACTTCGTTCTCCCAACAATTGTCTTTGATCTTTATAAAACAAAACCATTTCCTTGGTGTATTTTGTGCTTCCATCTCCCAACTTGAACATGCTGCAATGCACTTTTCCCACTTTGATTTCCACACCCATAAATAAAATGAGAGCACATTTGGATTTCCTGACTGTGGGCTTTCCACGTCTGTCAGATCCATTAATTCAGAAGTGTGCAGAGCAAATTCTGGTTAACTGTTTCTTGGGGCAACATGTTTACATCTCACAGTCAATTTGCATATCTAATCAAATTTGGTTTATTTTTAGCAGCATGCTGGGTTAGTAGACATGCATTACTTATGTTTTTGAAGGGTTTTAATGGATCCTCAGAGCTCCCTTTTTATCCCCAACTCAGTTAAACTTCCCTCTGCAAAGCCTTGCAGTGCTACTCTAGGTGTTTAAGGAAGAATGAGTTCAGGCTTTTTTCTGTTAAGGGTCCCCACTTCCTGTGTTCGCAGAACAAAACAAAAAAACCATGTCCTTCAGTTTCTGGATCCCATGGTCCATAATGGTCTGATCTCTGTCTCCCATAGGCGGGTCATTGCTATGGCAACCTGATGACGCTCTGAGGAAGGAGGGAGGGAGAAAAGAGAGGGAGGTGTAGGGAGATGAGGAAGAAGGTAGCTGCACCAAAGATTGAGTATGTTTGAGAGGATGACTCTCTTGGTTAAAAACAAAAAACGAAAAAATAGCTGTATGCCATCGCTCACAGTTGCAGTCTTTGCTTGTGCTTCACACAGAAATGCAGTTTAGAAACTATTTTGGTAGTGGATGAGGGGGAACCCTATTGTTTTTGTGTGTGTGTGTGTGTGTGTGTGTGTGTGTGTGTGTGTGTGTGTGTGTGTGTGTGTGTATGTGTGTGTGTGTGGTAACCTGGGATGGATTTTCACACACAACATAAAGGAAGTGAAGGCTGATCGACTAGACCCTGACTTCAGACGACGTAAAAATAATGATGTACTATCTGAACACAGAGGTCAGAGGGAACCTAGTCTCGCTTAGCCAGACCCTCCTCCAAAGCGTGCTGGATGAGGGTCTGGCGAGTCCATACAACATTCGGGGATGGGAGAAAAACGTGCTCTGGTTTATTGGCATTTCTTTAAACCAATCACAATTGTCTTGGGCGGTGCTAAGGACCGGGAAAAGCCGCAGTGTCGCTGCAAAATAGCCTCGGGAAGGAACTTGTTTTGGTGTACGTTGAAAAGTTGTTTTAGTCGTGACTCGTGCAACAGAAAACTCTGATTGGACAGATAGTCTAGCTAGCTGTCTGGATTTACCCTGCAGAGATCTGAGAAAAAGTTAACCATAGTCCTCATAAATCCACCGGAGTTTAAAATGCCAACAAAAAGGAAGCCCAAGGCAACGGACATCCGGCCTAAATTTGAGTGAAATCCGGCGGATTTTCCCGTCGGCCACGGAGCAATCCTGGATGTGGAATGTCAAGGATATAAACTAGCGAGAACCCAGATGTCATCACGGGCAGAGGACATGTCCCCTCTCCATCCTCCATTTATAATGGCTCCTACATCGTTGCATGGCTCTCTGCCTCTGCTCCTGCCCTGCTGTTGCCATAGCGACCACTCGGGTACAGACTCAAAACAACTTACTGACAAAAACCTACATTTTACCTTTGGCCGTTAAATGAGCTGTGGATGGGTTGAACAGCAGCTATCTGTGGCACTGCACACGTATCTCTTTGTTTCTCAGTTAATGAGTATATGGCCTAGAGCAACCAGATTTGTACAGTCTGCAAATGGTGGTGATGGTGCAGTGGGTATGACACATGCCTTTGGTGTGGGAGACCTTGGTTTGATTCCCACTGTGATATATCAACCAATGTGTCCTTGAGCAAGACACTTAACCCCTAGTTGCTCCAGAGGCGTGTGACCTCTGACATATATATAGCAATTGTAAGTCGCTTTGGATAAAAGCATCAGCTGAATTACATGTAATGCAAATGTGTGCCTTTTGCACTCATGTTTGTGGTATAGGCTACTTGAGAAGTTTTTTTGGGGGGGATGGGGGTGTGAGTGCTTTTTATCTATTTATCTTACATAAATATCTTCCTTTTAATTATTTTATTTTATATTTTATTATTATTAATATATTAAATATACAGTTAAATTCAATTATTTTAATAATAAACTAAATCCAAGATGCAATAATGGGCAAAAAAAAAATGTGTGAATCGTCTTGTCAAAATCATAGACGATCTTTGGGTATTTCTTCCGTACACAATAGCATTCTTTCAGTGAAGCCGGCTGGCGCTAGGACCCAGGGCGGGTGCCGGGGGAAGTCCTCTGCTGCTGGCGGGGCAAGGCAGAGCACAGAAACACACACGTCCACGCACACAAGCATACACAAACACACGCTCACCGAGCTCTTCTCCGACAGAGGAGAGAGAGCGCAGAGGGATAAACAGAGGGAAAGACTATAGGAACGCAGCGGCTTGTGTGTGTATGTGTGTGTATGTGTGTGCGCGCGCGTGTGAAGGTACGCTCGCTCGGTGGTAGAAACGACTGGCGGGGCGGATATGGAGGGGCTCGGGAAAAACGCTGGGAACTGACCGAGCACCGAGACGAAAAGGGGGAGAGAGAAGAGAGAGAGGAAGGACGGACGGACGGACGGACGGACAGAACGGAAGGAAGGAAGGAAGGAAGGAAAGGAGGAGAGGAGGAGAGAGAGAAGTCTGACAGAGGAGAGGAAGAGTGTAAAGAAGGGGCTCGTCTGGAACACAGAAGGATCCTAAGGTGACTTTATGGAGCTTTCATGGCTGTGCACAGGTCTGACAGATGTGTGTGTGTGTGCGCGTGTGCGCACGCGAGCGAGGTGTTGACATGTGCTGCATGGCTCTGCACTTAAAGGGAAGAGTGGTGTGTGTGTGTGTGTGTGTGTGTGTGTGGGGCTGTCTAATAAGTGTGTGTGTGTAGCCTATATATACACATTTGTGTGTGAGAGTTTTTAGGGTTGTTTTTCCACAAACTAAAAGGGTGGCCAAAGTGTGTAAGCGAGCTGAACTGACCACTGTAAACTGGAGTGAAGGGATCAAAAGGAGTGGATACTTTTTTAGGGAACAACGTGATCCCATTCCAACACACACACACACACACACACACACACATTTGTCAGGTAAGCTACTTGAAGTTGAGCTAGAGGAAAGGAGGAGGTAGAAATGGAGGAAAATACTCTCTTTTAAGAGTCAATTTTTACCCCCCTTTACTTCACTCTGTGTGTGTGTGTGTGTGTGTGTGTGTGTGTGTGTGTGTGTGTGTGTGTGTGTGTGTGTGTGTGTGTGTGTGTGTGTGTGTGTGTGTGTGTGTGTGCGCGCGCGCGCCCTTATGTATATGTATGTGTGTAAAAGCAGAGTTTTCAGTGCAGCAGGTAACCCAGTTTTTGGTTGGAGGTTTCAAAAGCAGAACTGAATGGATTTTCTGTTTTCTCGGCTGACACTGAATGAGGCTTGATACATAGTAGCAGCTTCTTGTGCATGTGGATAAATGTGTATAAGAGAGTGTGTGTGTGTGTGTGCGTGTGTGTGCCATATACGGCAAACAGGTTGAGGAGAGGCAGATCTGATCAGACGCACAGCAACAGAGGAGAGAGCGTGGCACAGGCTGAGCAGCAGCACATTGGATTACACACACACAAATACACACACACACAAGCTCTGTGGCCAGCAGAACAGCTGGGAGAAGTGTGTGTGTGTGCCTGAGAGCATTACACTTGACGCACACATCTTTTTCACGTGCAGGACTGTTTGCTTTTATGTTATATTTGCTACTGTGTGTGTGTGTGTGTGTGTGTGTGCGTGTGCGCACCCATCTGAGGTTGTGTAAATATGTGCAGGGAAAGAATGTTCTGTCGTCTTTTCAGACAGCCCCCCCCCCCCCCCCCCCCCCCCCCCTCGTTCTGGAGACAGGAGGTGGAGGAGGGTTAAGGGGGAGGCTGGAGGGAGGAAGAGCGATCAGATGACTGAGAATAAGGCAGATGAGAAGATTAATCCAGTAGCGAGGGATGAAACGGAGACAGAGAGAGGAAGGAAAGGATGATGGAGATTTTAGGACAGGAGGAGGAGGAGGAGGAGAGATGGAAAGAAAGCGGAGTGAAGGAGACGGGGGCTGACATGCTTTCTCCAGGAGTGCTCGGAGTGCTGCTCATTCATAATTCACCTCCATTCCAAACGTTCATTCACATATTGACCCCCCATGGCTGTGCTCAATGGAGTTCTTGCCCCTCCACTTCTCCCTGTCTCTCAATGGACACCCCTGTGGTTTGACGTCCAGTTAGCCCGCTCCTTTTTCACTTTGGAGACAGTTGAGATTCTCAGCGGAAGCCCACACCGCTTTTGTCCGTTCTGGCTCTTTTGACGCCAGTAGTTTTTTCAGTTGGAAGCTCTGGCGTGAGATTGAATTGTGTAAATTAAATATTGAATTCAGACTCCACCCTAGACACAGATAATTGGTATGGATGGCTCAGTGGGTTAGTGCTCTCAGAACAACTGTTGTTAGGCTGATTCCCTCAACACAGCTAAAACAGTCCATAATGGATCTATAATTCATGTGTGAATGAATTGAATAGTCTGTGTTTTGAATAAAAGCACAGGCGCCAGCCCATGATTTATTCAGCGTAAATACTCAAAAATGGCTCTTTTAATATTTCTGATTGTATTAGCCGTGCCTGGAGCTACACTCCAACCCACTGCTGTGCTCTGGTCAGCTGTGGCCCGTGAGCCATATGGCAGAGTGTCTAAAATGCACAGTCAGAATAAAAAGTGTACTGCAGAGGTACAGACAGTTCTAAAAGGTACTACAGAAGTGCACCTTATCAGCAAAAGTGACTTGTGGGCTACTGTGTTTACCTCTGTTATGTGGTCATATACAGTAGTACAGTCAGTTGTTTTGTTTACCAAAGCTGCAGTAATGTAAAGATACAGCCGCTGTGCATCCATAGCAAAAGTAAGGCACTCCTGTCTCAGTACAGTACATCGTGGTGCCAATGTCAAGGGTTTGATTCCCACTGGATCAAGGCCCACTATATATAGTTAAACTAATTAAAGGCATTGTCGCCCCTCCCCCCCCCCACGGAAAATAAATTATTAAAGCAACTTCAGCCATTAACCATTCATCTTTCATTGTCTAATGTTTGTAATTTTGGGTTTTATTCTTTTAATCCTCATTGAAATTGCATTTGTTGTTGCTTGTTTATTTTCAGTTTTGGATTATATTGTATTTTAATCAATTATCTTTTGTGTGAAGCACTTTGTGACTCTGTCTGTGAAAGGTGCTATATCAAATTACTTACTTACTTACTTTCGACCAATGAATAGAGAAACTTGAATAGAGATCACTCCAAAATAACATAAACCAAGTAAATGTATTTATATGATGCTTTTCTAGCGCTTAACGACTACTACTAAGCGCTTTTACATAGTACAGACACCATTCACACACCCATTCACGCACTGTGGCCGAGACTGCCATACAAAGTGCCACATGGTCATCAGATTAACATTCACACACCGATGGGAACAATTCAGGGTTCAGTGTCTTGCCCAAGGACACTTTGACAGGGATCGTACCACCAACCTTCTGATTGGTAGGTGACCGCTCTACCACGTGAACCACAGCCACCTCGTCGTACGTCAACACTTTTTCGACACCAACCAAAACTTTTTTAGGTACTGCTAAAATGGTTATTGCTGTGACCTACATGTATCCATTGTGAAAAAAAAGTGGTCTTTAAGATAGCAGCCAATAGCGTAGCCTGACAATCACAACACAAAAGCTACGGTTGTGATTGCTAGTAGTTAACTTTTGTGTTTTTCATGACAATCGCATAAATATGCTGGTGTAAGAGTTGATAAACAACAACACGTACCGCTGTGTCAACCTACAGTCGGCCATTTTTTTCTGTCACTATTTTTCATTGATGTAGCTAGCTAGCCTTGTAGCAAAAGTATGCCCGCCTTCTTAATCCCGCCTACAAAGCTCTGATAGGTCGACTGCACGACACCAGACCATTTTTGGTTCATTGAAGTTTTTCATATTTCTTGTTGCTGTGCCACTTTTTTCTCTATTTGATTTTCATACACTGTTTTCAGACAGAGGAATGATTAGTAAATTAGTTTGTAGTTAGTCTATATCCACGACGTTCCACTTCTGGGATTGCTCCGGTGCTGCCGGATATTCCACCGGATGCATGTCTTTCCAGCCAATGTCCGTTACCTTCCACTTCCTTTGTGTTGGAATTTTAACTATGGTTAACTGCTCCTCAGATCTCTGCAGGGTGAATCCAGACAGCTAGCTAGACTATCTGTCCAATCTGAATTTTCTGTTGCACGAATAAACAACTTTTGAACGTACACATGTTCCACCAAAACAAGTTCCTTCCAGAGGCTGTTTTGCAGAGGCGGAGCTTAGCGCTGCCGAAGACGATTGTGATTGGTTTAAAGAAATGCCAAATAACCAGAGCACGTTTTTCTCCCATCCCGGAATGCTGTGTGGACTAGCCAGACCCTCCTCCACAGCGCAGTGTAGGAAGGTCAGACAATGCGAGACTAGTTTGTAGTCAATTCATTTCTTTAAATGTTCTGGTAGGTGGCCTTTGCCTTTCATGTACTGGTGCATGTGTTCAAACAAGTGGAGAGTTAAAAGCAAGGTTTTAGATTGCAGTGGAAACACAGCCGGCCTAGGAGGCCAAAATGGCTTACAAGAATAATGCTCCTCTGTATCCTCCAGGTTATAATTGTCTTCAATAGGCCTCCTGCTGATTTGAAATGGACTCATTGTCCACAGTGATGGGCACCTCTGCACAATTAGCCTCTCTGTACTTAGTCGTACTGAGCTATTGCTGCTTGCATCCTCACATAGTGGCACACAAGTGCATGCACACAAATACACGCTGACACGTATGGAGTTAGCACAGTACCACACACGCACACGCGCGCCATCACGCTTAGAAAGACATCAGCGGGTGTAAAAATAGATTTTATAAATCGGGGGGGGGGGGGGGGGGGGGGGAGTGTGTTTTATGTTTACAAGGAATGATGTCATGTTTGGTTTAGATCCATAGCTGACGAATTGGAGGGCAGCTGTAGCGAGTATCAGCCCGCTCTGGCTCGGCTATCTGGTGGGGGTTTTTTTGGGTGCTTTAAAAGGAGCAGAGTTGAAGGAGTTGCTGTGTGTGTGTGTGTGTCTCTCTGTTTTTGTGTGTGTTGTTGTCAGCGGTGGAGGCATGCACACGGTGACGCTGCTCTGGTTGCCAAGCAACACAGGAACGTGGGTGGAAGGATTTCCTGTCTTTAGGAAGCTTTGTTTATAAGTGTGTGTGGGGGGAGGGGGGGTGTATATGCGTGCGTGTGTGTGTAGGTTTCGGTGTGCAATTCAGCAGTATGCTCGAGTGCTTGTGTGTTTTTAATGCACTCTTCGCCTCAAGTAAAAGTGCGAAAGAAAAGTCACTTAAGACACGCACACACATACTCACACTGTGTACACACAGAGGAAAGGCAAAAAAAGGCCCTTTCTAGTCTGTTGAGTTGGATTTTGCGTTGCATAACTCCTGTTTGCAGCGCTCTTGTCTCCTCCTCTTCTGCCCAAACACTCTCGCCATGTGACAGCCGCGGCGCTCACGCCAGGCCGCCTCCCGCTAATGATGTCATCAGCATGCCTCGTTTTATGTCTCCCCTCACACATGAGATTGCAATTATGTGTTCTTGCCCTGCATGCGATCACACACAAAAAAAACACACACAGCATGGCTGTCCTGCAGGCGTTGGACCCCGTGATTACGTAATTGACATTGAGCGAATGGGATGACGTCAGCTTGGCTCTCTCGGACTCTCCTGTCTCTCTGGCTAGCTACAGTGATGTCATACGTGGATGCAGCCATACACTGTGTGTGTGTGTGTGTGTGTGTGTGTGTGTGTGTGTGTGTGTGTGTGTGTGTGTGTGTGTGTGTGTGTGTGTGTGTGTGTGTGTGTGTGTGTGTGTGTTGCCATGCATAATCGTGTGTGCAGACAAAAATGACCTCAGGAACCATCAGAATGTGTTTATTCCTCCTCCTCTTTCCCCCTTTTTCTTTCCCTTAAAGTGGAAAGACTTCACAGCGTAGCTACTTTATTGTTCTGTATGTCTTGTCCGTAGCAACACAAGGCGTTTTTAAAGATGCTCATGCAGCACACACCCACTGTGGCAGCCTGTTGCGGCCCCCTGAGAGCGGCTTCTATTGGAAATGAATATCCCAGTGTCTCGCGACTGGTAACTCTATTGCCTTGATGCCCTCCGTCTGCGACTGTCTGACCCTTTGTTGATTCTCATCCCGAGGCTCGCCAACAATCACAGCCAGGCAGTGAATGAAAGGAGAAAGAGATGATGCCGGGTCGTCTCCACAGATACTGTACGTGCCAGTTCCTATTTCAGCAAACGAAAACTAGTGTCACAGAGAAATTCGGTGGTTGGCCTTCTCCAGCTCCCGACAAACAAATATATCTGTTTTTAGCTCGCTGTTTGGAGCTACGGGGTTTTAAGCACAGAGGAAGAGTGCTCTATTTGTGTCTTGGGTTGAATAGGCCGCCTATTGTGTTCTCCAAGCGCTGCGGTTGAATCTCTGAACATCAGCCATCTAAACGTTGGATGGGAGAACTGGGAGCTTTTAACAGACCTGAAAACACTCACACAAAGACGCACAAACACACTTTTTGTCTTTCTGCCGTCCTCCCACTTTTTTTCTCTCTCTAACCTCAAACCCCAAGCCGAAGGGAAATCGCACCACACAGTGACTTAACAGTTTCTGAGCTGAGCAGCAACACACACACACACACACACACACAAAAGGTATAAATAATACACACACTCACACATGCACAAACACAAAATATGCAGATTTTCCTATTAAACTGATTAGCATTAGCTCGGCCCCGCTAATACCAAACCACAAGCAGTGCACTGTACATTCCACTAACCACACAGCAGCTTAACACTGAACAGGATGATTTGGTCCCACTGCACAAACCGACACACACATGCATAAATAAACACAATGATAAACACCCGCACTTACACTTCAGACCATAACCGCACGAATAAATACAGATACAGTGCCTTTTACATGTAGTTTAAAAAAACTGGCGAGGGTCCGAGATCCGGTGCTAATACGGCGACCGTTATCTACCGGACCGAATTGCAACGCGGCTTTCGGTGCCTTACTTAGGTGCCACTGAAATGCCTGCGCTTCTCTCTGATGCTCCGAAACGGATGTTAGAGGCAACCTAAACATCGCCGAATGTCACGCTAGTGACACTTGGCAGTAGGTAACGTTAGCCTACCGTTAGCTAGCAGCTGGAGTAAACATGGATAAAATGCTGTCAGCTAAACGGTGTAAAAGTTTGTCTGTATTTCGCTGTGGAGGAACATGACAGTCTGCAGCTGCCGTTGTCTAAGAGCTGTTACACACCAACCAGACGGCCGACCGTCTGCAGAAAAGGCAGTCGGACTGATCAGTCGGGTCCCTGAGGTCCAAAAAAATGCCTCAAAACACACTGAGGCGACGCCGACTTGAGCGTACGCTCTGCGTATGCACGAATTGTGTGTATTGTTTCCCAGAAAATGAAAACCGGCAGCTGACAGGACGAACGCGTCACGTGGGTCTTTTTTCTCCGGAAATTCACAACCAGACTGTCATGGCGGCTTGTTCAGAATACGATCTCATATTGTACTAAAATAGTTCACCGAAACGTGTTTCTGAAAACATTTTAAGCGAGAAATAGGCCATGCAGTTGCTGAATCTGTCTTCATTTCAGATCGACAAAGGTCAGTCATCCGCTCGCCATTTCCGGGTGAGTCCCGACTGTCCTGTCTCCGACTGAGCACGTCGGGTCGGCCAAAATAAAGGTCGACAGCTCCTCCGACGGACGACGGCACGGAACGCACCGCACAGACTCGAGTCACCGACCTCGCCAGACTGTCCGACGGACGATAATCGTGTTAGTGTGTCAGGGTCCTAAGAAAAAAACAGAGATGTTGCGTTCACTTGAAACTCGCCACGCCAGCCTTGTGCTGCATTCAAAGTTATTGTAAAATAGCCTTTTCGCATCCTGTGGTTGTTTTTGTCGTTTAACAGGAATGTACTGATGAAATAAGTTATTGTTAAAAGTTATTATTACATTTTTAATAAATCATTTAATTTTGACCCTGTGGCCTTAGAAATAAACAAGCCGTTCTTTAATGTCGCCGACTGTCATTTTGTGCTCCTTTTTTTTTTTTTTTTTTTTTAAAGAAAGAAAAATTTGTATAAAATGTGAAAAACATTATCTTGCTAATTCCACCCGACACTGGCCGAAACTTAACGTGGGTGAATGAAGCTTTAAGTTGTTAAATGCTATTAATTTAATGGCAGGTCGGTGTATTTTTAACATAGGTCAACCAGAAGAAAAAGCCTTATTCTGACCAGTTTTGCATTGGAAGAGCGCCACTTACTGTACCGGAGGAAGACTTACGCCTGTAATTCTTCCCATTCTTCCCCGCTTTACCCGGTTATTCGCTTAGCCGGGATAAGACCATAACCCGGTTACTGCTGTGCACGTAAACGCACTGATAGATGCTGTACAAATGGTGTCTTTACTTCAACAAGTAAAGGTTGGACATACATACACACACATTCACACGCTCACCTCCCCCCCCCCCCCCCCACCCCCCAGCAGTCTTAGGGCCTTAGTCAGCGTCTGTGTGTCCATGCGTGGGCCTGTTCCCTGGCAGTGTGAGGGGAAAAAATACCTTCCCATATGATGTAAACACCAAAGTCCCTCTCTGTGTGTGTGTGTGTGTGTGTGTGTGTGTGTGTGTGTGTGTGTGTGTGTGTGTGTGTGTGTGTGTGTGTCTGTGTGTGAGAGAGAGACTGGCATTCGCTGAGATAGGATTCGCTCCCTGTGACAGTTTACCAAATTATTCCACAACACTGTGCAGTTTCTTTTTAAAGATAAGTTTCTCTGCCATCTCTTGCTTTGTTCCACTGCACACAGTGGAAAGAGACGACAGAGACAGAGGAGACAGAGGGGCTAAGTAAGCAAGGTAAAAAAACTGAGGCCACTGCTTGTAACTCAATTATTTTAAATGTCTTTTATCGATTTTATGATGGTTTTAGAGCCCCAGCTACTTTGTTTTAAGTAATCCTGAACCAGTGAACTTCATTATTTTGACTGTATTATAGACAATATAATTATTGAGTCTTTAGGGAGCCCCTTCATGTTTTTTTCTGTTGTAATACATGACTCACATATTAAATGTGTAATGTATGATCGTGTGGGTGCAGAACAGGAGGAAATGCCAAACTGACTGTACTTATAATGTCACGGCTGCCTAAATCAGAAAACATGTGATTCAACGAGTTATTCAGATCTGGCTCCTTTTCCTGTGACCTGCAGGCTCATTAGAATATACCGCTCCCAATCTGAATATCTTCACCCACGGCTTAAGAAGAACCTTTGCAACAACGTGCTGTATTTTTCTCCAAAGCCAATCAGCAGAGCAGACTGTAAACATGTTGTAGTAGAAACCTATAATACAAGTATGAACCTGAAAATTAGCATATGTCCCCTTTTAACACACTCTTAATTTTCACTCTTGTATGCAGTGAAATGCGTGCTCTGTAGATCCAGGCTGTCATTAAGGACCAGCAGCGCTGCAGCACTGCGGTGGACAAAACACAGTTGCATTAAAGAAAGGATCAGATTTTGATCAGCTTCATTTTAGCCGTTACAATGGGATCGGCTTCAAACAACCCCAGTTGTACTTGCCATGACGAGTAAACTAATCTTAATTGGAAATATTGATCAAGTATCCCTCTCAGTAGACAGTGAACTGGCTTGCTACTGCAACTTCTGCATTTCTATCTTTTCATTTTTCATTTGTCACATCCTGGGTCCAGATCTATTACTTTTAATTAATTTTGATAAGTGATACAAATCTGCAGTATTTCTGTCAGGGAGCAGATCAGTTGCAGGCTAAATTAACCATTCAGCACGCATTCAGAAAACAGCTCTGTTGTTCAAACAGTGCTGCGTTGTTGAAGCTACCGGTGAGACATGAAATGGGTCCAGGAAGTTCAGTTGAAGTATCAGATGTATGTTAAGGTTTGTCAGACGTCAAAACACCGCACAACAGTTCATAATACTCACAGACAGGATTTTACAACTCTGGAAAGTCTCATGGGAGCAACTATTTTATCTCTAGTCGGCAAGGTAAACCATAGAAATACTCACTTACACAGTAATCTACCAGGACTTTGTGCTCGCGTGGACTTGATTGGCCATCGCAGCTTCTTGCCAGATGGCGTCACGTCACAGCCAAAGTTAGGGCTGCTTGATTATGCGAAAAATCATAATCACGATTATTTTGGTCAATATTGAAACCACAGTTTTTTCAAGACGATGAAAAACAGTACAACAAACCAACAGTGAAAACTGGAACTAACTACATATTTGCTGAAACTGACCCTGTGTTCCAGTAGAACTACATGAAGCAGGTCATTAAAAAACTCCTCTGGCACCACCTACAGCCTGTAGTGTGATTTGCAAAAATCCACAGCTCCCTGTTCAGATGCACCAATCAGGGCCAGGGGGGGTGTCTTAACTGCGTGTCAATCACTGCTCATGCACACACATTCATTCTCCCTTGTGGGGGGAGGGGCTTAGGAGACCGTTTTGGGCTTTAGTAGAAAGGGGGGAGGGACTGAGAAGTTGTCAATGTTCAAATTTTTTGGCTAAGTCCTGGACCTTCACAATCCTACCTACAGCTTAATACTTTTAACGTTTGAACTTTTTTTTCTTCCATTCAGAACACAAGACAAAGAGTTGATAACTCTGTATTTGTGAACCGAATAGGAGCCGATATCGTAACCACGATTAAAGTCTGATTAATTGCACAGCCCTAGCCAAAGTTGAGCCTGGTAAAATGATTTGCTGGAGCCCTCTGCGTTGGTACACCCCTGCACCAACACACTGTTTATGTTTTGAAACAACAACTATGCACAAAGGCATCGAGGCAGAGCGGACAGGAGCCATGTTCCCGTGGTAACCTATAAAGAATTCAGTACACAGATGGGCTGAGCTACCTGCAGTCCTGATGAAACACATCTTTTGTAAGTAATATTCAATGTCACTTTCCTGTTCCTGTATTCCGTGTATGGCGATGTTGTCCGCAGGCGCCTGCTGTACAGGGTTACAGGAGTACGGCAAGCCTCAAGGAAACCAAACTGAATGGAAGTTTGCTCAAAAGTGAGAATGTGACCTGATGTGTGGCCTGGAACACATATTTTACACCTACAGTATAAGCACCAGTAGCTGTGAATGAACAAGCTACTCTGCTGCTAACTGTACACTTTGTTTTGACTGTGGAGTGCTAACAACGGTGCAAGATTTATTGTGGTCTATAATGAAGCACCAGCACATTCAAACACATTTCTGCGCAAACGTTGAGAGCCAGGTGCGACACAATCATCGGCTGTCACCATATTCATCAGAACTACATTCAGATCTGGTCAGGGGGCACATACAGTTGGAGGTTATACGTGCGGTGTGTTTGTTGCTAGGCAACTTTGTCACAATACCCCCGTGACCTTCCGACCCTGCCAAGTGTGGTGTTACTGTCCCCGCCTCACACTCGTATGCGTATGTGTGCGTATGTGTGTGTTATCTGAGACGATGGTGCGACTGTCGCATTGCAACTGAGAACAGCTGTGATTTCACTGTGGTGTGTGTGTGTGTGTGTGTGTGTGTGTGTGTGTGTGTGTGTGTGCGTGTGCGTGCGCGTGCGCGTGTAAGAGTGTGCATTTTGCAGTTTAGTTTGTGTGCATTTATGTCCGCGTGAAGCATCCGTCAGTGTTTATCTATGCACACACCCACAACAACATAATATGGCACACTGTCACTTCCACAGCGTGATAGCGGCATGGACCAAATCAGCCAAAATGCAAAGCCCCCCACCACACACACAGACACTCACACACACTCACACTCAACCCTGTTGTCAAATCGCAGCAGAAAATAGTGAGCAGAGGGAGCGACGGAGCAGTCATTTCCCTGAGGATCCATTCATGTAAAATAGTGTTATTCAAACCTCCCTCCCCCTTACTCAATAGTCTTATTCATCTTTCTCTCTTGACTGCAAAATCAAACACGCCTTGTCTCCTGCTTCCCGGCAAGAGCCCCGTGTACCCGTGCACACGCCATATCGCGCGTGTGTGTGTGTGTGTGTGTGTGTGTGTGTGTGTGTGTGTGTGTGTGTGTGTGTGTGTGTGTGTGTGTGTGTGTGTGTGTGTGTGTGTGTGTGTGTGTGTGTGTGTGTGTGTGCGCGTGTGTGTGCGTGTGCGCGCACGTTTTCTCCGCTCTTCTCCATAAGAGGAATGTCCTTGGCCTGTCCGACCCGTGTGCTCCCACTGAGCCCTCCGTCAAACACCTGGGGAGGGTTCTCCTGCGCCGCTCCAGCCAATCAGGAGCCCTGGCAGTTAATGACATCAGTAAGCGGAGGATCTTTAGGACCGGCCCCTCGTGGTGATTCGTCAGAGAGAGAGAGAGAGAGAGAGAGCTCTTATTGTTATGATGATTAAGTGTTATATGAAGGGCTATCAGAGGAGAGCCCCTTAATGAAAGTGGAGCACAGAGAGCCGAGGCGGCAGCGGCAAAGCTGTAGAGCGCTACAGATGGAGGCTGGGAGATATTGAGCAAGGTGTAGAGTAAGATTGGAGCAAACAAGAGAGGGTAAAATCAGGAGAGTTTAAGCTGGGAGCAGACAGAGATGGTGAGAGAAAGCAAGTGAGAGGGAGCGCAGGGCTGAATATTCAGCAGCTGTGTCCAGACTTGCTGACTCCGGGTGTTCATGCTCTGAATGTACCATGAGAGGCAGACAGTGTGCGCAGGAAACCGCTGTAAAAGAGAAAAAGGGGAAGAAGGAGGGAAAGAGAACAAGTGCGTGTGTCCATGAATGCATACAAATGTGCGTGGTTTTGTCTCCCATGTGCTGTTTTTATTTTTTATTTTTTTTTATCCGTGCAGGAATGCAAGTGTGTGTCCGTGCAAGTGTGAACACTGGAGTTTCCCTCGCCGTTTGGTCAAAGAGTGGAACGCCCTGCCTCAAAGGAAATTTCCACCCTCAGCTGCTCCAACGCATTGTTATTTTGTGAATATACAAAATTGTCATTTGCCTTTGTGTTGTATCCACTTTCCCTCCGCCTCTTTCGTCATCTTCAATTAGTGTTTTACTACATTTCCCAGAATGCCTCTCGACAACATCAGCTCCCCATTCCCCACCTGAGAATGTGCTTTAACTTGTTGATTATTTAGCTGCAGGTGTACGATGTCTGCAGAGAGACTTGTGGGTGCGTTGCATTATGGTCTATCATGAATGGTGTTACTGGCGAAATTTGTAAGCATGCCTCCTTGCAGATGTATTGCTCCCCCAGTATGAATGCATTTCGGTGCAAACTGTATTCTCTAGAGAGAAGCTCTTGCTCTTTGATCTTGAAAAGCAGAGCCCCAAACCATCACTAAACAACAAAAATGGGACCAGACTTTCTTCACGTTTATGTGTTTAAAGGTGGATTTTTTTTCCATCTGTGTAGCTTCCAGCACACCTAAAACTATTTCATTAGTATGGGTTTCACTGGAGAGTCAAAGTGTCTGATTGTGTTTCACAGGCTTTTCCACCCTTACAAGAACAGGATTATGGAGCAAAGACTGGAGAACTTAGTTTTATTTGCCTGTCTAGATGATGATTTGTCTCCGTGCTGTGGTTTAGTGTTCCCTCAGAAGCAGAGACTGAAATCAACTTGTTTGGCCCAGGGGCTGTTAAACAGAAAACAAAAATGAACCTGCCAGTAATCCTGTTCACCAGCCTCACTACAACTATGACTACTACTATTACATAAGTCATTTTTCATGTAATATGTTAGCGTACTTGTTTTCAGTGCCATTTTGTATGTATGTTTTCTATTCATCTAAAACTTGCTCACACAGAGAGCGGATCAAGTAAGTGCGGGCTAAAATAAATAATGTGCAGCATTTAAATGTTTCAGCCAACAACCCAGCTAGTAGATTTGTACCGTCAGAACATGACTGTGTAGAGATATACTCTCTTTAGAGACAGTTATTGATAGGGTTAGTAACTTAAAGAGGAACTGCACACCAAATAGTTTTACTTGCGCCGTACACAGGGTTAGGGTTAGTAACAACATTAATGATGTTGTGGTTCTTCCAACAGTACACATACGGTGTGCTCAACATTCACTTGTATTTGTCTGCTTGTATTTGAAAGTTCGGTTCAGCCGAATTCTCTTAAAAGGCCATGAATGTGCTTGTTGTGACTGTCAAAGCTCCATCAGGCTTCCTGTCTTTCCAGCAGAGAAGAGCAGAGTGTGACGGTATCTTCTCATGGCTGGTTAGCTCTGACTACCAGCTGTATGTGGCTGTCCGCTTCCACACTGAGCGGTGGTCTGTCAGTGTCCCCTTGTGTCCCCCACACGTCTCTTATAGTGTTTGCTCCCCTCACTCCTCACTGTGCATTTTTTAAATATGCTGGGAGGGAGGGTTCGAGCTGAATTGGATTAACCCTCTAAAGCTGTCTGCTAGGGGTGGGGAAAAAATCGATGCATGTATGTATCGTGATTGTTTTGCGACGATTTTTAAAATCGATTCCTTTCCCTAGAATCAATATTTTATTTGTATTTATTTTTTTAAAACAATGATTCACCTAAATATTTCTGTTCATACGGTACCGCTGACGGCGAAAACGGAGCGAAAGCAGAAAATGCAGAACATCCGTGTTATGTAGTTCTTTAGAAATTAAATAAATCTGATGTGCATTCTTTTGAGAAATACACATCAGAAATGTCTCATGATATATTGTCTCTAGAAGTGTATTATTCACCGTTTTGTTTTTGTTAAAGAAGGAAAAGAAAATCGCAATACTCTATACTATCAAATAAAGTTGTATTTCTACTGTCTATTTTACAATTGTCGCAATGAAATAAAACGATTGCCTCATAGCATCCGATAAGTCCTCAAACCCCTGGCTTTATTACTCCAACTCAATATGCTGGATCGTAATTCATTGACTACGTTTCCATACACATAATATTCTGGTTTTTGTTCTTATTCTGAAAAAGACGATATTCCGACTAAGCTGTTTACATGACTAATGAAAGCGAATATTCCACTTATATTCCCGTTTACATGTAGCCCTGCAAAATAAGTTTTTTTTTTTTTCAGAGTTTACCAGCGGACTCTTTGGACCGTGCGAACACAGCGTCCCTCTTTCATTCCTTCAACCAGCTTCTTGAAAAGGTCGGCGTAGCGATGTGTGCGCATATCCAAAAACCTGTTGATATCCAAGTCTTTGATGATGTTTAAAAGTAGCTGTGTTTCTCCTTCTTATCGGGTCTGCAGCCTTGCAAACTGTTGGCTGGTTGGTTTGTGTCAACCATAGCAACGCTCAGAGCTGACCATAAACCGTAAACAGGCAAGAGACCTTAAACTACGCTAAAACCCCGATTGAGACGCATATTCCGAATGCCCTGTATACATGTCCTAAGAATGCCTCTAAAACCTCAATGATAACAGAATATCCCACGTCTTAATCGGAAAATGCTATATTCGGAAAAAGGCCTTATTTAGAATATCCAATGGGAATATGCTGTTTACATGACCTATATCAAATTCAGAATATTGTCATATTCAGAATAATAGTGGAATATTGGTGTGCATGTAAATGTACTCAGTGTCTCACTGTACCTGAAACGACACATCCTCATCCAGAGATGGCAGACATCTCTACGGCTGATATCTCCGACACTGGGCAACTCACACCAAAACAATCTAGATTGCTAAATTGCACTACAGGTAAGAGGAAAAATATGTATTTTTGATTTTGAGGTGACCTGTCCCTTTAAAACATTTTCTCTGGAAACTCAGAGATAGTGTCTGTGAGTTCTGCCTTTGTACAAATGCTTAAGCTTCTGTCAATCAGCGGTAATCAGATTGTATGTAATGTGACAGGTCAGAAACTCCTGGGGTTAAGATTCTGTGTATCGTATCATATTATGTGTCGAAGACATTGGGCTAACGATAACGCTGTATGGAACAGGGCAGCATCCTCATTCATCCTGTAAAAGCCTTCCTCAATCTATTGAGGTACCACTGTGAAGATTTGGCATCAGATGAGCCATCCAATTCATGGTTCTACTACACCTGGATGGTATTTCCCCATCTCAGCAGTTTCTTTGAGTGGGTA
This sequence comes from Zingel zingel, assembly GCA_023566125.1. Taxonomy (NCBI): domain Eukaryota; kingdom Metazoa; phylum Chordata; class Actinopteri; order Perciformes; family Percidae; genus Zingel; species Zingel zingel. The sequence continues at coordinate 11,300,211 of CM042332.1, forward strand.
TGTTGCTTGTGTGTAGGTTTAATGTTTAGGGTTGGGTATCGTTTGGATTTTTCCCAATACCGGTGCTAAAATGATATTTTTAAAACGGTGCCGGTACCTGAACCGATACTTTAAAAAAAGATTTTATATTTATTTTTTTTTATTTATTTTTATTTTTTTTAAAGGAGCACAAAACAGTCAGTGACATTTAAGAACAGCTTGTTTATTGCTAAGGCCCTATGGTCAAAATTAAATGAATTATTAGGAAAAGGGTATTTTACAATAACTGTTGTTGTTGTTGTTGTTTTTCTGACAAAGGCAGCTGCAGAGGCAGCTGCAGACTGTTGGACGTCCCGGTGTTGGAATCCTCTACAGTGAAATACAGTCACACTTTACACCGTTTAGCTGTCAGCATTTTAACCGTGTTTAATCCAGCTACTAGCTAACGGTAGGCTTACGTTACCTGCTGCCAAGTGTAATGTTAACTAGCGTCACATGCAGCGACATTTCTGTTGCCTCTTACATCCGTTTCGGGCACCGGTGCCGTATTAGCACCGGATCTTGTTACCCAACCCTATCAGTGTTGGAGTGGGTGTGTCTTTGAGTTATTCTGCAGCCAACAGATGGACCCTTTATCAGTTTATCCAACAAACACCACTATTACTGGCACACATTTGGCACCGGACAGATGGAAACTTCAGTCGATGTCAGGAAGGATGCTGTAAGATGAGCTGCAAGTATGTAAGGTAGTAATGTGGAGAAAGCTACAAGGTTGTACAATTCTTGCATTGGAGCTCAATCAAAGCGGGATCATGTTATGCTATCAAAAAAGGCTGAAGAAGTGGCGGCAGATAAAGCATCAGTTGCTCTCCACTTTCCTTTAGAAATTACCAGCTGAAAAGGAAGCTTCACCACTTGTTTTTGCCCCCTCCTTTTTCTCGTACACATCACCCCTGGCTAAAGGAATGTAGCGGAAAACGAGGGACTCGAGATAGTAGATCAGAGGCCTTAATACGAACCACATTGTGTGTGTTTCTTCCCATCTCCTGTGTTCTCCACATCAGGAGTGAAACAGCCTTTGATGAATATCTACAAAGAGATTTGAGACCTGTAAAGAGAGGCAATTTAGCCAGGTATGTTATCTTAAGCCTGGTAATTTGGGAATTCAATTCACTCATAGGGGGAGCCAGGGGAGCCTATGGTTGGTGTTTATCAGGCAGACTTGCATGACGTCTGTGCATTGAAATAGAGAGTTCCAGGGTTATCTAATCAATGACTGACCACCTCTTAAGTCTGGGGTTATCATAGCTCTGATCCCCCTCCATTTTCTTCCTGCTGCTGTACCATGGATCAGGCCCCGTCTTTCCCCTGAGTTACACATCTAATCACAGCACCATCATCCCTCATCCCTAATTCTGTTGGCAGGGCCTGTCAAACGGCATACGCTGAAAGACGGGGTGACTTTGAAATGCTGCTAATGACCCTAGGATATAAGTACCCTCTCTCTCTTTTACACCCCCTCGCTCTGTCTCTCTTGTCCACTCCTGTCATTTGCACTCGCGGTCATCCTCTTTCTTGTTCACTGCAACTCTCTGGATCTACTGATATAAAAATGCAAGGGAGAGGGCGTGAGAGGAAACAAGGAATCATACCTTTTCTTTGTGAGAGGATTCAAACGTGGATCTGGACAGGCTGGGAGACAAAGTGGTTCAGGGTTAATGTGAAGAGGAGCTTCTGTCCAAATGTTATTAAACCTTTATTTAAACTGGGGAGCCACACAGATTAAAAATCTCCTCCGTCAATGGAGGCCGACCAAGTCGCGGCATCCAGACACACGTAAACGTCTCTGAGAGAGAAACAAAACACACAAAAGCAAAATACAATCAAAGCCACATAGCCGAAAGACTGCTTTATATGCAATCCAATAGGCAACACTTCAGCGTCAAAAAACCAGCAGGCTCATTGCCAAACCTATTTAAATCTTGACTAAACAAAGCAAAGACAGCTCCTTATTGAGTCTGCTGCAAAAACCTTGATTAACCGTTTAAACACACTGAGAGAGCTTTCAGCTTTAAATAATTTTGCAGCCAGTTCCATGAAGAGGGAGCGGAGTACATAAGGGTACTTTTGCCTAATTCAGCTCTGACCTTAGGGACAGATAACAGAAACAAATCCTGGGACAGCAAACAATAATTGTGCCATTATATATTTATATGGAAAACTGAAGCATGGAGTAAGTTGAGCAGTGGACGGGGGGCACTCAGCTGGAGCGTAGACTGATGAGAGACAGAGGTGCAGTCGGTAACGCAGCTCAGTGCTACAGTGGAGACAAGAACGGGTGATGCATGTGAATATAAAACAACTTATTCAAGTGCTAGCGTGGCAATAGAAGCATCCATTCTGTCTCTGCAGAGGAAAACCTGATTTCGACCAAACCTTTTATGCATTTGAGGCCCACTTACTCCTTTCCTCAAGCTTGTTCTACTTTCCCGGCAGCCAATTTTTTCCATTCAGCATTTCAGATTTGAAACTTGCTTGAAATAGGCAATCCATTACAGGGAGTATTTTATTTATTTATTTATTGTCAAAATTGCTTAGTCCTTCAATAGTCTTTTTTTAGCGGTGTGCGCGGTACTCCTAATACATTCAAAGAACTGAGAAAGTCACATCAAAATCGTCCTGTGCATACCATGTAATCGCAATGTTTCTGGTTCAGTTGCAACCGGGAGTCTTTGTTTGCATGTCATCTCCCCTTTCTCTTTCTATGCTGTTATACTGTCATTTTGAGGCAATAATGTCATACATGTCAACATCAATCAAGAGTCTACAGCCATGCTTGGGGCTCTGTGAGGCTGTACTTAGGCACAGCGGTACGTTGGGCTAAGTGCTAATGCATGCTAACAGGCTCACAATTACAACGGTAATGTTCAGCTGGTATAATGTTTACCACGTTCACCATGTTTAGTTTAGCATGTTAACTGATTGACCCTAAACACAACGTGCAGCTGAGTCTGATGGGAATGTCATTAGTTTTGCAGTTATCTGGTCATAGACCAACGTATTGGACACATTTAGAATAGATTATTTTATATCTGTACTAAATGTCATGGACAATTTATCCAATAGATAGTTAACCTATAAAAAGAAAATTATGATACTGGTACCTGAGGTTTGGTACTGATACCAACAAAAATGATTTTTGATGCCTTACTTTGCGAATTTAAATCCAACTTTGTGTCATGGCATTGTGTGCAGAGGAACCGTTTTTGGCTTCATTCTTTAGCAGTAGCGTGGTCTTGCGTCATTTTGCGGCTCTTGGCGGACCTCTGCTGCTCTGCTCCGCGAGGAGCTCCGTGCGCTAATGCCACAGAGGGTTGCCACACACACCGTTCAGCTGCATACACTGCCCACACTAAGATGACACAGAGCTGGTTTAAAATCTGCAAAGTATCCCTTTTAAAACAGAAGCCAAAGTTCTTGAAGGTCTGAAAAGTATTGACTAGCACTACACACAACATTGACGGCGTGGAAAGGATTCAATATAGATATACCTTACTTTAATTAGAATATTTGCATTCACATAGAGTTGATGCACAGTTGATCTGTTGGGATTGTGCAAATATTCAGATAAAGACTGATATCCTTTAAAAATGGTCCGGAGTAAATAAATTCAGCATGAAATGTATTATTTAATAGGCTAAAACATGCATATTAACTTCTCAGCGAGGTGCTAAAACATGCCTGATGAAGAGAAGCGTTTGAAAGTCCCATAATAGTGTGATTTCTCATATCACATTTCCCTTTTTTTTTGCCTGTTTGTGAGTTTTTAAACAGTCTGAATTTAGTTTTGTCAGCATTCAGTTGACATAAGGTATTTAAGTAGTGTTAAAAACAGCTTGTAGGAGTGGGAGGGAGGAGTGAAGGATGTAAGCAGAGTTGTATCATCAGCAGAAGCCGTGTAAGTATCGTCAGCAAAGGCAGGACTGTATAGGCTACTGACAAACTGCTGCCTCACTCCCTTGCTGTCTCTCTTCACTTTTTCAAATTCCACTTTCTCCTCTCAACCAGAGAAAAAATAGTTGTGCTGCAATCACCTTTTTTTCTGCCAAAGATGATCTAATAAAACTCTTCCATCTTGATATACTTTCTTAACCAAACATGAGGCCGTGCAGTTTCTCGATCCCAAACTTCTCTCACCAAGTTTTACCTCATTTCCAATCCAATCCAACTTTATTTTTAAAGCACATTTAAAACAACCAGGTTGACCAAAGTGCTGGACATTGACATGATTATAAGCATGCGAGTAACAAAACAAACATTTAAAACAAATAACATTTCACAACAATCATTTGCTTATTGATTCCAATCTACCATTTCAGCCAAATATGCACAAGGCTCAAAGAGCAGAGCAAGTTAGAGAAGCCAGAGAGGGCGGACCTTTGGAAGCGGACAGGCTCTTCCAATGGTTGTTGCCATGGTTTTTTGTTGTCGGGACAAACTGCCGGCCAGTGGCTGAGAGCCTGAGCTGCTGTTTGTTAAAGATAAGTGGAAAAGCCAGAGGGGAAAGAGAAAGAGGGAGGCAGACAGACACAGAGAGGGAGCCCTGTTTAGTGCCCCCCCCCCCCGCTTTTTGACTACAGGACTTCCAGCTGAAAAACACTCACTACCTCAAAGCTTCGTCCACCCCACTCTCCCCTCAATGTGGGGATCCTGATAGATCACGCTCCCTTCTTTAAACTGTACACCGAGCCCTTCTCCTTGCGTTTCCCTGACCTGCACCCCTCCCTGCCTGCTATCAAAGCTCTGTTGGCTGTGCACTGGCCGCTTTGATATCGTGTAGTGTTTCTGGCAGTCTCTCTCTCTTTCTTTTTTTCTCTCTCTCTCTCTCTCTCTCTCACCTTTCCCACAATATTGTAAAAGAGCATAGAGCGCCAACAGGGACCTGCTCACTGTCAAAGAGAAAAGACAGGGAGGCCTTAGAGGGAGTGAGTGAGTGAGGGAGGAGAGGAGAAGAGGAACAGGTGGTTACAGTAGCCCCTTTCACACAGCCTGTTCAAGGTGGGACTTATGCGCCTTAAAGTCGCCTCGCCGGCTGTGTGAAAGTTACAAAGACGGCATGGGGGGGCGGAGTTGTTGCGCCTTTAAGCAGGCAGCGGAGGTAGTTACAGAGCCGTAACAGAGCCAAGCCGACGTCTATGTGAAAGGGACAGTTGGCATGGCGGGACTACATAGAGTAGGGATGCACGAGTTGACCCAGAGGCAGGTCAAAAAGTGACAAAGCAGTGTTTCGAGTAGCCAGAGTTATTAATAACTTACAGAAACGTTGCGTGCAATTGTCCACCTTTCTCTTCCACTCGCTCTCTCCCCTTCTCTGAAACACACACACACACACACACACACACACACACACACACACACACACACATACGGGTGCTGCGGCCTTCTCTGTCCTCTCTATTGACCTCTAGGTGTACTACTATAATGCATACTGTAGAGTTGTGGTTTGTGGGTCCGATCAGGTTCGCATGGTTGATTAATGGAGCGGATCGGCTCACACACACTGCAAGCTGACGCTGTTGTGTTACACATCATGCCTCTTTTGAGCCCAGAATGCCGGGGGATTATGCCGCCTTTGCCTGGTTCTGTGTGAATAAACAAAGCCGGCATAACGGCAGACCGTTGCAGATTGCACGTTGCAGATTGCACGTTGCAGATTGCGCATCGCAGCGCTATTGCGGAATCTCTGTGTGAAAGGGGCTGGTGACAGTGTTATTATTTTATCAGTGTTACTCTTCTTGTTGGCATCTAGGTTTCCAAGATCTAACATGCTAATGCTAAGCCAATCTAATTGTGTCCCTCCTCCATCTCTGCACTGAAAGAAAATTCACAATTATATTATTTCCCATAAGTTGAACTATTTCTATAAATTCAGCTGATCGTTTTACGAGAGGAGACCCCCCTGCTCCTTTGGTCTTGTTAAACCGCGAAAAAACACGGTCCACAATAATGAAGTGCTTCTAGAGAGTTCTGTTTCTTTCTCTAACAAATGATCTTCCACGGCTACATTTGTCATTTTAACCGGCAACAGCAATGAGCGGTGCCGGGTTAAAATGAGATGCCAGCGAACTTGCATGTGTTGTACATGAATTGCTCTTTGTTGAAAGTGAGAGAGTTGATTCTTATTAAGATATTTGTTAACCTCTTAGCTTATCAGATCTGGGTATTTTAGCAGTTTGGAATCCAAAAAAAAAAACTGACCCTATTGCCATCTCGCAGTAGTAGTGGTAATGTTGTTTTTGAACACAAACAACACATGTTGAATGCCACAACAGGAGAGCGCACTGACTTGACATGAACTGAGTGAGTGAGAAAATAAAGGACTGACCGAATGAGCAACCAAGCGAGCGAGTAACTGAGTGAGCGTGCACAAACGTGTGATTGCATGTGGTGTGTCATGGCCATTACCATGGAAGTCCAGAGCCCTGAGCCTGAGCTTTTTATAAGCTTGACCTGACTGTTGCAGTCAACCACACACACACATATACGCACACTATCCCTGCCCGTTACCAAGGGACCTCCAGGCTGTGCATACACACACAAGTCACCTTCAAGCGTCCACATTCGCAACCTCTGTTTGCTTTCGTGTGTGTGTGTGTGTGTGTGTGTGTGTGTGTGTGTGTGTGTGTGTGTGTGTGTGTGTGTGTGTGTGTGTGTGTGTGTGTGTGTGTGTGTGTGTGTGTGTGTGTGTGTGTGTGTGTGTGTGTGTGTGTGTGTACGTCTGAGTCTGATTGTTCGCCATCCTCAGAGAGCGAGGCTGAGCGTGACTTCATGATCGCTGGCTTCTGATGAATCACGCCAAACTTGCTCTGTTTGCCTGATGCAAATGTCTGTTTGCTTTGTTGGTTAGCCTACTTTGGAGGACGGAGGCTGTGTGTGTCTGTGTTGTCTTGAATTATTCACTGGCAATATTTGATTTTCTTGCACCATACATTACACGTGTCCTTTCTGAGCCTTTGTCTCGTAGTTAGTGTGTGTGTGTGTGTGTATACATCCACTTTTTTTTATTAGTAAAACAGCACAGTGCTGTTCTTACAGCATAAGCAGTGGCCCCATTGATGTGTTTTGTGCTATCATTTTTCAAGTTGAAAGTTCTGGGACTCTGTTCCCCTAAATATAATGTATATTATGTGCTTATTATCTGCTTAGTTGGTTTGCCAATAGACAGAGGGGCAATGTTTAATCATCTAGCAGACCAGGCTCTGTACTTAAACTTGTTGTACTTAAAATGTTTAGGGTGCAAAACAAGGGCCTCGACCCATCTTAACGTAAGCCCCAATAATTAAGTTTCTTATACGCTATACATTACAGCTATGCCTGATTTTGTACTTTGGACAATATATATTATAACAGGTCAGCAACTAACGACTATTTTCAATATCTATTAATCTCTCAATTATATTTGACTATAACTTGACTGGGGCATATGACGATTTATATTGTCAAAACATTAAAAACGTCTATACTGTATTTTTTAAAATTTCGTTTATATCGCAGTCGAAAACCCAGCATTTGTCAAGTATTTAATTCACACGAGTATACACAAATAGGCTTTACATGTTGTTATTTCATACTTACACTATTTATCTATTGAATTACGAGAAAACCTGCCATATTGTGATATATATATATATATATATATATATATATATATATATATATATATATAGATAGATAGATAGATAGATAGATAGATAGATAGATAGATTTTGGCCATTTCGCCCAGCCTTAGACTATAATATTTTAGATAGACAGAGACTTTATTGTCATTGTAAACGAAATTCAGGTGCACTCAAGTACTGGGCTCAAATAAATAAATAAATAAATAAACAATGTTCCTATTCATCATCCATCCATCCATACTCACTCATACTCACATTCATGCCAACATACTTACCATACACTCATTGCCAACGTATGCAAAATATTACTATTATTATTGTTATTTACAGAATATTATTAAATTACAAAATAGTAAAACAAAAAGGCCAATTTAAATTTCCCAGAGCCAAAGGGGACACCTTCAAATTGCGTGTTTTGTCTAATCAATTGTCCAAAACCTAAAGATTTCAATTTTCAATGCCATACAATAGAGAAAAAAAGCTGCTGTTTGAATGTCTGTTTTTCAAGTATAATAAAGCATTCCAGTATTGCTCTGGTGGTACATTTGCCTCCTCTGAGTGCATGTTTATATGTTTGCGTGCGTGTGCGATTGTGTGAGTTGCCAGGCAACCAAGAGCAGTGGGGGGGGGGGGTCGGGGGTCAGAAGAAGTCCTCTGGGACACCCTGACCCCTGAACTCTATGCAATAACTCTTTGCTGCTGTGGATGATATAAAAAGGAAGACACAGTCCGACCTCATATGATTTGATTGGTCCTGCTATGCTTCCTTAAAGCCCTCTGGAAATCTGACATTTGTCGTTAGGGAAAAGCAGGAAAAAGCTGGGGGGGGTGTGATTTCATGGTCTGAAAATGGAGAACAAACATCACAAGGCTTCCTGCAACCGGCGTTGACATATATGTAGCAGAAGTTATTATTTCCCCGTCTCTGAGAGAGTTCTCATTTTCTCCTTCTCTCTGTTGGTCTTCCTCTCCCCCTTCCGTCCATCCATCCAGCGAATGTGAAAGGAGGGATAAAGGTCGTCCTTTTGTCATCAAAACTCCAGATTAGTTTTGCCTCGGTGCATCTGACTCTCTGCTTTATCACTGCGGCCAGAGGAGCCACAAGGTTCAGCTCGCCCCTTCTGCAAAGTAATAACTCCTACCAGCTACTATTGCATTCTCCGCCGCTATCTCCTACACTACTATTCCATTCTGGAGCAGGGGGATTGTTTTCATGGCACTGGCTTTATTGGGCTCTATAGTAAAGACTGACCGTAAAGCGAAGAGCAGCAGGATGCGACACGCAACGTATGTCATGAGCTGCGATCAAACCGACAAAGTTGTAATGGTCGCTTCAGTCTGCCGAGTCCCAGAGCGGAGCATAAATGCGCTGCTGACTGCATGTCGTAAGCCTGTCTTGGTTTTATTTTAATATTTCTGCATTGATGTGGTTTTTGGGGATTCTGTAATTTGATGAGTTGGGGATTTCTCTGAAAGTCACTTTGGCTAATATTGCAGCAGGCTCCAATACAAGACAGTGAAATTAAGTACTTTATTGAAATGTTTACTTCTGGCTTCGGTACACAAAAAACCCCGCCTGCAAGTCAGACAGAAAAAGCTGCCAACGCAGGGAATGAAGATCTTCAGAGGATTACGTAAATGTGGCATGTGATTTAGACAAGTATCTGCGAGAGCATGAATGCAGTGTAGAGAATAGAGTGTAGATGATTACATCTGTCAATTAGAGCACATGAATTAGCCTACACCCTCTCCACTCTCAGAGGGGTTTGTTAACCTTCTCCCCTCCTTGGGAACAATGGTGGCCTCTGCTTTCAGGCTGGTCAGCAAGTCAGCAAAGTCAATGACATACTTCAAAATGAACACGTTTTCTGGTTTTAGTCTCTTCCATTAGGTCACATGTGTCAAACTCAAGGCAATCCGGCCCGCATATCAATTTAGAGTCACAATAAATGTTGGGCCCACCTAGTTTTTATAACTTTTTCAATGTTTTGTCGCTTTTTCTGAAGTTTTTGTCACTTTTGTTGACGTTTTTTTTTAGCGTTTTTTGGCGCATTTTCTAACATTCCTTTGGCGCCTTTTTTCTTTTATGGTTTTTTTGGGGGGCTTTTTGTCAACCACTGTGACTGTAAGTGAGAAGGTTATATGAGATACATCTATATAATACAGTAAAAGATCCTTGACTTTTTCGATGAAACAAAAGCATTTGAATAAACTAAATATGCCTGGCCCTTGATGTGAATTTATTTTCCAGTGTGGCCCTTAGTGAAATTGAGTGGGCCTTCATTTGACAGGACAGCCGAAGAAATGAAAGGGGAGAGAGAGGGGGAATGATATGCAGCAAAGGGCCGCAGGTCGGAGTCGAACCCTAGCCCGCTGCAGCGAAGAGTAAACCTCTATATACGGGCGCCCGCTCTACCAACTGAGCTATTGAAATTGAATGTTGTTTGCCAAAGAATTATCTTTGATGACTACTTATCTGTTGTTGGATCATGTTAATTGGTGCACTATTAGCTCTTGAAATCTGTCTTAGCCTGCGTTCCCACTGCCTGCGTCGGACAGCGTGACGAAAGCGCAGGTCTGTCCATTCATTTTGAATGGGGGTAGTGCGTTTAGGCTGCGGCGGTTGGTGCTGCAGGGGGGAGCCGGGAAAAACCGCAGCGGGCCTGCAGCGAAAAGTTGAGACCAAATCAACTTTTGGAGAAACGCAACCCCACGTCAGGCCTCGGTGACCAATCACGTAACCGGAGATCAGACTTGTCAGTCGGTTTTCGAGGCGGTGTGAGAATCCCATACAGTAAACAGGAAACATCGCTGCGATGGCAATATCACCGCCACCAAAAAAAAAAACTAAAACACAAGCACTGAACTGCCTGGGAGTTTGTGTAACAGCTGACTGTTTCCATCAACAACGCACAATTGCTCCCTCTTTTTTTCTTTCTTGCTTTCTCCGTGAAATGAAGCTGCCTTTAAGTGCAGTCGGAAATGTCGAGATCTACACAGAAAATCTGACAGAAAACAGTAATGGTGAAATATAAAGGCTACTTGTGCTACATTGGTGGGTAAATTAGCTCAACAGGACGTCACACAAGTGGGTCATTTATATGACGCTCCCACACCACCGCACCACCCTGCGGAAAAAAATCGACATATCCCCTTTTTTGCTGATGTGAACGCAGCCTAACCACTTCATTTTTCCACACAGACGTCAAAATAGGACAGTCTTCTATTCATATTTTTACGTGAGGTATTTGCGGCCCTTTTACACAGAAATGGATTATTAAGAGGCTATATTTCCATTAAATTAAACTACCCATATATGACTTAATGACTGTCAATGAGTGTATTACCAGTTTCGTTTTGAGAGTTTCTGTTTTTAGCTCTTGTTTGTTAACAGCTGACAGTAGACTGTCGTTTCGTGCGATTTGCAAAAATCCACAGCTCCCTGTTCAGATGCACCAATCAGGGCCGGGGGGTGTCTTAACTTTGTGTCAATCACTGCTCATGCACACGCAGTCAATCTCCCTTGTGGGGGGAAGGGCTTAGGAGACCGTTTTGGGCTTTAGCAGAAAGGGGGGAGGGACTGAGAAGTTGTCGATGTTAAAAATTTTTTGGCTAAGTCCTGGACCTTCATAATCCTACCTACAGCACCTTTTAACATGTTATATCGTGTGTGTTTAATCTGTAAAAAAAAAAACACTGGAAAAAATGACAAGTTGGGGTTTTATAGGCTGGTTATATATACCAGACTATTTCTTGGCCAGGTGCAGTCACTCCCTGTCTTGGCCTCATTGTGAGGTTGCCAGGCAACCAGTGGAGACTCTGGTAAGCCAACTGGCTGCTGGTGATGGCTTGATACAGTACACACATTAGAATGGTATCGATCTTTTCATCAATCTTCCCCTCTCTCGGCAAGACAGCGAAAATCTATTTCCCTAAAATGTTGAATTATTCCTTTAACTTTAAAGTCAACACTATGTGCTATGGATAAAATTGTAAGAGCTGCTTAGATGCTGTCCACCCCCACCCCCACCGGCGAAGTAAGTCTCCCAGCGACGCGGAGTACTGTTACAGCCAACCCTTTTCCCCCTGTGGTGCTGAAAACATCCGAGAGGGGACACTGACATGTGAAATATATTGTGAGTATTGTGGTTTCAGCTGCAGGTTGCTCGCTAACCGGTCAGCTACCACAATTAGGATCCAAGTAATTCTGTGGGAAACACTGCAATTTTATTAGAATGACATGACATGACTAAACGTCACTAAACGTAACTTGAATAAAACTTGAAGAGATGCCTTTTAATCGGCAATGGCGGTTAACAATAACGACAACAACTCCCATGATCCCAAGCAAACTTCACAACGTTTACATCTATGGTTTCGATTGAGAGAAAAGAAAATTACATGTTCCACCAGTTCCACCAAACCGAGCCGGTGTGGTGCCAGGGTTACAGAGGCAGATTAGAGCTGCTTTAAAATCGCACTGGTACGCACAGGCACTTAGATAGAGAGTGTACTTATAGGCAGATATTCAAAGAGTGTTCTTACAGTCGGATGCAAACACACAGGGATAAAAAACACATGCACACGGTAAGCCAAATGTGGACATGCCAAACAGAGACAAACACAAATCAAAACAAAGCATGCAAACACAAAAGAGATCCAGCGAATAAGGAAGACAGAGAGAATAGCACAGTGCCATCTGTTAAACAAATGTGAAGATGCTTCTTACACACACACACACACACACACACACACACACACACACACACACACACAAACGCATTCACACACACGCACAGCAGGCATCATTTAGTCTTAACTTGAGCGATATCTGCCTTTGTCCTTTAGCAGTTGGTCCAGAGGGGCCGCTGTAGAAGTTGCATGAAAGTTTGTTTTTGAGCTGAGCAAGTGGGTTAAGCTTCATGAAAGCCCATGGGAGACATGGTGGCACACACACACACACACACACACACACATATATACATCTATCTACCCATACACACACTCAGGCACGAGGCTTGGGCGGCAGCTCGCACTGGCCCCAACCAACAGTGAGGATTTTGTTGTCATAGCAACAGTAAAATGAGATGACTTTACTGTCAGCCGTAATGTTTCATGGCCCCCGTGCCTCTATGGCAACATAACAAGGAGGAGGAAGAGGAGATGGAGAGAAAGAGAGCATCAGAGCAATCTCTGCATTCCAGTGGACTCCTACCAGGAACAATGTCACTACGATGCCCTTACTTCCTTCTAAAGACACACACACACACACACACACACACACACACACACACACACACACACACCGTGACAAGCCTGTCAAACACATGCATAAATACACTCTGACAAAGAGATGCACACACACACACCTTGAAAAGCCTGTCAAACACCCTTTCCACCTCGCCCATCCCTTTGATTATACGCTCACTATTTTCAGCTGCGGTGTTATCGTCACCGGGGCAATTTGAATTCATTATGCTCAATGTCAATACTGATGCAACAACGCCGTACCTCAGACAGGTACAGCTTGTTGAATGAGCGCACGTGCTGTCAGAAAGTGTGAGAAGTGAAAAGAGAAGAATTGGAGAGGAGATGAATGATTTCCAGCTCCGGCGAGCGTTTCCCCGCCGCCGCCAAGAGAGTCGGATGGAGCGGCGGGGGTGACTGTAGGCTGGCCGACTATACGCAGGGAGAAACAGCACAGCAGCTATACATCACGGTTCTATATTTAGCTCCGTCCTTCCACTACAGCCTACCAGCGCTGTTAAGCAGAGTTAACAGCGCTGGTAGAAACGTGAAAAGATAATAGGTGGAGGAGCAACAGACACAGAGAGGAAGGGAAAAAAAGCAAAAGAAAAACGGCCAGAACCGGAGAGGAGCTGAGATGTTTTGCTCTGTTGCCATGGTGACAGGACGGCCGGGCGCTGTAGCGAACTGACAGTTGTCACGGCACAGCCGGTTGCCATGGGTGACAGCTGTCAGTCAATCACGCAGAGTGAGGGGGCAGATCGGCCGATGATCACCTTGGATTAGAGAGCGATCGCACTACACAGGGGCCAGCCAGAACATATCTGTGTTTAATCCTCATGTCCTAATGACGCTGCTCTCTGATATGTGTGTGTGTGTGTGTGTGTGTGTGTGTGTGTGTGTGTGTGTGTGTGTGTGTGTGTGTGTGTGTGTGTGTGTGTGTGTGTGTGTGTGTGTGTGTGTGTGTGTGTGTGTGTGTGTGTGTGTGTGTGTGTGTGTGCGTGCGTGCGTGCGTGCGTGCGTGCGCATTCTAGCGAGGGTGTGTATTTGTGTCCAGACTCAAAAAATGTTCACAGGGTGAGTGGAGCAGATTACATTTAGCTGTGGCGGCTGCGTGGGTCCTTCCCACAGCTGTCTGTGATAGAAGACAATCAAAGGCCTGCTTGTGAGCCGTCTGATTTTGGTGTGATACTCAGACCCGTTCCCCTTCAATTACCACACTCTGCCTGCGTCTAACGAGCAGAGCATTGCTCGTATGTTAGGAGAATTATGGTCTGATTAGAATAGGGCTGGATTTTGAAATCACACTCTTAAGTTGTTTCTTTCTTTTCTCGGTAGATATCACGATCATCTCTGGTCACAGCTAACCCGCTGTGTGGAACTAAGGCGGACCATTTAAAACTATTTGTAATGTTGTAAGATTATTCTGCACTCATCTGTGGTTCCAACTTTAGACAATTTCCTCGTGCTGTAGAGATGTCATAGCACCGGCGTCGTCTCTGTGACCTTACAACTATTAGACCTTTAGCGGTATTCATGTGTTATGACAGCAACCCTGTGTAATGTCAATACTTAACTTGTATGCTAGTAATTAGAGGGGAGTTGTGCAAGGCAAGATTTCCCCAACCAATGAAGCACTAAATTTGCCATCCCCAGTCAGAACTGGATAGAAAGCCCAGGAGAAAAAAATGATGATGTATACTTTTCCCCTCAGATCTAACGCAGCCTAATTGGGAATGTGGTCCAAAATCTTGTTGCGTGTCTCCACCCTTTGGCCTTTAACAAAAATGAAGGCTTTATGTGAGAAGCCAACTGAATTTCACAAGCTTTTCTTTTCTTTCTCCTCCTTTTCCCTGCTCCTCCTTCTCTCCACCCCTACGCTCTCCCTCCCTCCTTCCCCTCCGCCTCTCTCTGCTGTTTTCCTCTTCAGGAGTGAGCCCGGGGCTGGATGGGACCCACCATGCCCCCCAGTAAGAAGGCCCAGAGCCCCAGTAGTGGAGCCAGTGCCTCGCAGGGCATGAGCCCGCCATATCGGCAGGGGGACGCCGCCACAGCGGCGTCGGAGGCCGAGGCGGCCGACCTCTCGCTGTCCGTGTCTGCCTCCTTCTCCAAAGCCGAGGACGAGGAGCTCACCAGCCTCTCCTGGCTTCACGAGAGCACCGACCTCCTCAACAGCTTCAGCCACTCGGGGCTGCGGAGCGTCTCGCCCCTGCAGGACCCCGACGGTCAGCACCCGCGTTCACCCTCCTCGTCTCCCTCCCCGGACGACCCTCTGCTCGGCGACGCACACTCAGCGTACGACTTGGCGGCAGGCGGCAACAGGAAACC
Organism: Zingel zingel; assembly: GCA_023566125.1. Lineage (NCBI taxonomy): Eukaryota > Metazoa > Chordata > Actinopteri > Perciformes > Percidae > Zingel > Zingel zingel. The sequence continues at coordinate 11,315,444 of CM042332.1, forward strand.
GCCCTACTCCTTCAGCTGTCTGATCTTCATGGCCATCGAGGATGCGCCAAACAAGCGGCTGCCGGTGAAGGATATCTACGGCTGGATCCTGGAGCACTTCCCTTACTTTGCGAGCGCCCCCACTGGCTGGAAGAACTCCGTGCGCCACAATCTGTCGCTCAACAAGTGCTTCAAGAAGGTGGATAAAGACCGGAGCCAGGTAAAGACATCAGCAGTTGTGTAGAGAAATGTTGGATGATATTTACTTTTTTCCTTTCTTTTATTTTTACTTTTTAAATTTTAAATTTTTGTCCATCAAACATTGATTCAAGTATCCCAGTAATTAAGTTATTATCTCATAGTGTATGCGAGCTATTTTATCTAGTTTTCTAGATACACAAAATATGAAATAAAATAGTAGCCACAACCATGGCCATGCTGAAACAAAGGATATTCATATGATTCTATGATTTCTCAAAGGTTCTAATTTCATTAATGTAACCAAAAGCAACATTAGTTGATATAATATAAAAATATTTAATCGCGATTAATCACATTAATGTCAATGCGAGTTAAATAGTTAACTCGCAATTAATCGCACATTTTTATTTCTTCTAAATGTCCCTAGATTTCTTTTTGTCCCATTATTTTTTCTCATTTTAATGCTCTTATCAACATGGAAAAGTGGATCGTCTTGCTTTGTGCTTTTGTCGCCTGGCTTTGACGAGGGGGCGGAGAATTGGCATCAGCTGTGTGCTTGGCCATCAAGTGGTATTTCAGACTGGACGTGCTGCGATGATAGCTCAGTTCACAGCGACAAAACACACAGATCACTTTGGTCTTGTCGATGGAACCATTTGGCAACTTTTTAAAAGTAAACTTTCCATTCAGAATCTTATTGGCATCCATTTCGGCGTCTCGCGCTCGCCATCCACTCAAAACGTAACGTTAGCCTACTACTCTTTGGCCGACTCGCAAGCCCAACAGGCACGTGTGCGGCGTGCCTGTTGTTTTGTTTCCGGTCTAGCTAGATCCGGTGTGGTGTTTGTTAGTTTGCTATGCCAAAAAGAACGTTAATCTCGCGATAAGAAAATGTACGCCGTTAAAATGGGTTTGCGTTAACTGACAGCACTATATAATATATAATATGCCTTATATCAATTCCTTTATCATTTTAATATCATTGTGTAGGGTTTACGGGTGTTTCCCAATATTATGAAATGTATTTTTGGTCAGTTTGACCCGTGCCTTGCCCAGACAGTCCTTCCTTGAACATTGACTCAGGTATTAAACATTTCAAATGATGCCCAGCCCCAATTCAGACCAATGCAGGGATTTGAAAAAAATCACTTTATATCAATCATATTCTGAATACTTACAGTATATGGTAAAATACCCTCCTATTATTCATTCTATCATGTGTGGTTGTTTCACAGCAGCCAGACAGTTATCAGCCGTTTGCAGGCATATCCAACTTGAAGTCAAACATATTCTGTATTTTGTCTACAGCTGTACCAGATTCGGCCTTATCAATAGTTGATGATCTCGGCTTTCATAGTTCTCTTTCACTCAGACGATGTGCGCTTCCCCGGTGGGAACAGCATTTCGCTTTTGATTTAAGTCTTGATACAGTCTTTTATACTGGCTTTCCTATCCAGATTTGACTCCATTAAATACCCGGGGTAAATGGGGAATGAATCCCTCACTCAATTAGTGCTAAATTAATACTGGAGGATTTAATAACACAGATGCCAGTAGACTTTAGATTTCATCTTGCCCGAGGGTGTTGGGAGCGGGGGACAAACAGCGAGGATCAATGCTGGCTTTGCGTGTTTAGCTGATTGAGATTATACCGGAGGATATGGGAGCTCTTTATGCTTTCCTTGACCAGCATGTGAACCTGAACTCTGTGTGTGTGTGTGTGTGTGTGTGTGTGTGTGTGTGTGTGTGTGTGTGTGTGTGTGTGTGTGTGTGTGTGTGTGTGTGTGTGTGTGTGTGTGTGTGTGTGTGTGTGTGTGTGTGTGTGTGTGTACACACCCTCACGCTATGCTGTCATCTGGCCCTTGACTACAACGGCACAGAGTTTCTCTTGTATACATATCTCCATAGTAACTAGGTTGCAGTTGACATAAAAGTATGCTGTTGCTGTAGCAACGGGAAAACTGATTTGGCTTTACAGACTTAGGCGTGTGTGTGTGTGTGTGTGTGTGTGTGTGTGTGTGTGTGTGTGTGTGTGTGTGTGTGTGTGTGTGTGTGTGTGTGAGCATCATGTGTAGAGGTGATTTTGGCAAGGACAGCCCTTCTTGTCTTCCTGTCACTGCACACCATTTAAGACAGGACGCTAATTAACCCTTCAAACCTATTCCCCTCTCTTGCACGCACACACACACACACACACACACCTCTAAACACACACACACACAGGGCATGTCTGACACACAAACAAACAAAGTATGCACACATATACACTCACTCTCAAGCATGCATGAATGCTTAAAAGGACTCACAGACACATGCATGAGTGCCGTGTCGGTGTAGAAATGAGGGCACATCTCTGCAGACTCCTACTCTACCTGCCAAGCGCCGTGCTTTATCTGAAGCTGCAATTACAGAATCTCTGTAATTTCAGTCAGACTCCTCCATTCAAAGCATTTCACTGAGAATATCTACATGTGAATACACCTTTTTTCTCCCTACTTTGCTTTTTCCTTCACCTGTTTACGTCTTTTTGAATTGAGCGTGCAATTACAGCGTCTGAGATCTTTTTTTTCTTCATTATGCTGCATTATGTTTTACTCATTGCTCGCTGTGAAAAAGAAGAAAGATGAGGTTTTTATTTTTATTTATTTTTTTGCTTAAGTGGGAGGTCAAGTCATCGTTGTGGGTGATAGACGGAGAGACGTACAGTAGACACACACACAGGGAGAGGGAGGGAAAAGGCGGAAGCAGGGAGACATGGCTTACTGTCAACGCACCAAATCATATTTCCATCCATTTACAGAAGTGGAGATTAATATGACAGTGGCCTATTTGTTCCAGTGACTGTATTTCTGGGTCATATCCAGGCAGATGACAAGATGGGGACTAGTTTAGAATAAGCGTGCTGCTCTGTGTGTGTGTGTGTGTGTGTGTGTGTGTGTGTGTGTGTGTGTGTGTGTGTGCGTGTGCGTGTGTGGGAGTGCAAACATGGGAGAGAGCGTGAGAGAGTGTGCGTCCCACGGTTGCCATGGGTTTGTTTACTAACAGGATTCTTCACTGTGCTGAATGACATGTCTATAATGACAAGTGTTGTTGCCCTCAGTCTTCTGGATCAGTGCTAAAGATCAGTGTTGTAACAGCACAGCCCAGAGCGCACACACACACACACACACACACACACACACACACAGGAACACACACAGTGATATATTTCCCAAAGCCTCTTATGAAATCACAGCAGAGACAACAGGCAGTTTTGGTAAGACACTATGAAGTCTCTCGGGGTTGCACTCAGGTGTGTCACCTCTAACTTAACCTGGCCCTGCTCAGATGAGAGGCGCGCTTGATTCTTTTGCGTTTTAGCTCGGAGCATTATGAACTGTAGCATCCGAAGCGAGCTTAGATTTGTCTGCCTGAGGTGTCGCTCATTTATCAGCAGGTCGCTGCCACTGATGTATCTGCAAGAGTGAGCATCATTTGACTGTTTTCTCTAAGATCACAAGCACACGATGCTTCTTAAGGTGTTCTTATTGTATTGATTTAAAGTGTGCATGTGGAGGAACAGTTGCATGCAGTAAACAAAGAAGCTACCTTTTAAACCAAGACACTGACAGTGTATGAGGAAGTAGGCTTGTGATTATTTGACTCCACTGATCTCTACTGCTGTATGGCCTCACCTCCGCGACTTGCCCTAACTAGTTTTGTACAGAAGTTAGTCCGTTGCCATGGCATCGGTACACCTAAAAATGGCTGCCGCTCTGATCATTTTGCTAGGTTGATTTGAATGGGAATGACCTTTCTATCCATTTTATTTCTATGCTTGTGCTGGTGGGCTTTACGATCGGTGTAATTTTCACCTCTAGCCATTTCCCTAAATCCAAATACATTAAGCGCGTCTTAACAAAGATGTTCATGAGTGATAAAACAATATAAACATTAGTGATATACAGCCACAATGTGGCAACACTTAGCGTCTTGTTATAGGCAAGTTTTTGAATTTTTTTTTTTAAAAGCTGCACCAATGTATATTTTGGCAATAAAATGGGTCAGTTTACTGTATGTAACATGAAAGGGATCACTCAGAGTGACAATCCCACAGAGAGGTACCACCTGATTCCACATCTGCCCTCATTTCTAGGGAACTTTTTAGCATCCTTCAACTCATTGTTTTTGGGTTTTACAGCCAGCAACTTTACTGTTCTGGTTCACTCTCACCGCTGTAATCAACCCTGTTGTCAGCCACAACGGGGAGATTTAGTTTTTAGAGAAACAGCTGTGATAAACCCAATGTGCACTTCCTGCCCAGCACCAAACAGCAGATAGAGAAAGTTAGAAACTAGTTGGTGAACATTAGGGCTGCACAATATATAGATTTTGTTTTTATCATCATCGCAGTATTAACTGGCGCAATACACATAAACAAAAGGCTGCGACATATTGAGAAAGACGCTTTTAAAGATTATTTTTTGGGGAGCATTTATTTTGACAGGACGGCCGAAGATATGAAAGGGGAGAGAGAGGGGGGGGGGGGGGGGAATGACATGCAGCAAAGGGTCGCAGGGCGGAGTCAAACCCTGGCCTGCTGTGTCGAGGAGTAAACTATTTATGGGCGCCTGCTCTACCAACTGAGCTAAAAATGTAACTGTCATTGTTTTGTTAGTGTTGCCTTTTATATTCATGTGTTGGAAATGATTTCCCGTCATTTGTTTTAAATCCAGCAAGCAGTTTGTTGTATTTTAGAAGAATAAGAAAAAGCAGCAGAAATGCAGAACTGCGTACACTTCAGTGTCTGGATATTTATCGCCAGTTACCGCTATCGCGATACTCAACAACGTAATTGCATATCGCATAATTTCCTCATATCGTGCAGCCCTAGTGAACATAGTGGAGTATTAAGAAGCTTATGAGCCAGACATGTCCCCTAAAAAGAAAGACTCCAACAAATGTTGCATCAGAACTGCTGGATGTGTACAGTAACATGTTAGGCAACTTTAGAAGGTGTTCATATTTCAATGTTGTGTTAACAGCTTGCTCTATTCCTTTAATCAGTTATTGAAAATTGCAGCTGGCTTTTTTCCCGATCTTTTTATTATTATCGTGTTTGTTTCTGTCATTGAGAGTCATGGGTATGAGGACAAACCTTGTCGTCACATAGCATTTGTTCAGTTTTGCCTAGGGGAAGCAATTTAAACATCTGTAAGAACGCTTACTTGATCGCGTCCGCGGATATCTTTCACGGGTGTGAAAATTAGGCCACCACGACAAGCTCAAGAAGGACAGAAACCCAAAGGACCTCGCTGAAATTAATTGCTAAGTGACAACATATCATGTGCTTTGGGAGTCGCTTACATTGGACTGGGTCCAGTATGTGCCCCTCTTGTGTTTTTACTCAATCAGTGTTTTTGTTTTTACGTTTGAGACTTTTGCATTTCTGATTATATTCCAGTCACAGATTGAAGATTGTGAGATCAGTTTTAAAATGCACGGTGAACCGGTTGGAATATATTTTTCATACCAGCGGTTTCAAGTCTTTGGGGAATCTGGAAATATCTTCCACTGTTGGCTATTGCCCTGTTTTTCTTTTCTTTGTGGAAAACACAGACTTATATCTGTGACTGGATTGTAATAGCCAATGCAAACGACTAAAAAAGTATAAATACACACAGGAGAAGCACAAACTGGGGCAAACTTTTAGTTTAAATTAGAACCACATGGGAAACCGGTTTGGTTCTTGTGGAAGGAAAGTCAATTCATAACACCTGTGGAAGAAATTTCCACATATAACCTAGAGGTGGGGGAAACAATCCATACAGCATAGTATCGCCGTGTTTTTCGTGGCAATACTGTATCGATACACGGATGCCAAATACCAATCTTTTATTATTTAAATTTCACATGAGATTTTAACTTTTTGGTACTAGTATAATAAAATCAATTGATTTTTCAGTCCACTAGATGGTGCAGTTGAGTTTTTTCCCCCGGTGAGGTCAGCAGCGGTGACCATCAGCGTGAAGTACTTTTTTTTTTTTTTTTTCCTTCGGGGACATAGTTTGAAGTTGGAAAAAAGGTGATATTGCAGAATATCGCAAAATGATTAATAATATGGTATCGTGATAACGCTTGCTCTGGGGGGGAATTGTTGTAATTGTTGTCTTTGTAAATTACAGAGTGTGGTCTAGACCTACTCTATCTGTAAAGTGTCTTGAGATAACTCTTGTTATGATTTGATACTATAAATAAAATTTAATTGAATAATATCATATCGTGGGGCCTTTGGCGATTCCTTCCTCTAATATTACCTCCATTACGCTCCATTTTTCTATAATATTCCTGTTGTCCAACTAGGGCTAAAACGATTCCTCGAATAACTCGAATAATTCGATTACAAAAAATCCTCGATGCAAAATGACTTGCCTCGAAGCTTCGTTAAATCAATGTTACTAACGTTGTATCGCTGACGGACGGTGTTTCCGCTACTGTCGCACACCAGACGGCTCAGTCTGCTGCTGGCGACACATGCCAGAGGTAAATAGTGAGGGGCTAAGAGAAGAGACCGGCTGGAGGAAACCACAGAAAGGGTCCAAAGTTTGGAATCAGTTCAAACGTAATTAAAACTAAAAGACTCTGTACAGTGTGCCTACTGCAAAATCAAACTAGCTTACCACAATAATAGCACGACGTCAGTGCTTTAGCATCTCAACAGAAAACATTGAGTCTAACTTAATCATCCGTTCCACGGAGAGGACCGACAAAAGTCAATCACAGAGTCGTATGGACGATGAAACTACATCAAACACAACAACTACCAAAATCAAAGACAAGAAAATACGTAGTGGTGACCACGATCTCAGCTGACGCATTGACTATCCCTTCAGAAAAACAGCTGATTGTTGCGCATCTCTCTCTCTCTCTCTCTCTCTCTCTCTCTCTCTCTCTCTCTCTCTCTCTCTCTCTCTCTCTCGCTCTCTCTACGGAGAAACAGCTGATCAACGATCTAATAGCATAAGTGTAACAGAGCTGTGTGACATTATAATCAAATATATAAATGAAAATAGGTTAAGTATAACTAATATTTACACATAGGTCTAGTTTTGGTTGTTTAAAAACGTTAAAAAATTAAAATAAAAAAAAAAGTGCTAGATTAATCGATTACAAAAAGAATCGATAGCTGCAGCCCTATGTCCAACCAACATGTAGCTTTCTTTGTTGTCAAACGGCCTTGAACGAGAGCAGGCGTTCATGGCCCGTATCAAGCAACTTTATCAGAAGAAATCCCCCTCATATGTAAGTAATGATCCTTGTAACACAGGGGGTTAATACGGCGTAAACACACCCGGGGTTGATGCTTTTACTCCGACTGACTGTGGATGCCCATCATAATATTATATGCAGTCATAATACTTCAGATTGTTAGTATAGGTTAAGTCATATTGCACTGGACAACAAAGCCTGTTATACTGATGCCTTGTGTGTTTCTCTGCACAGAGAGTGGCAGCTCTGTGCTCTCTGTGCATCATGCATCTTTTTTTAATCTCATTTCATTGCTGAGTCGAAAAACAAAATTTACTTTCTCCTCTCATAATAGCCAATATGAACAGTTTAAATGGGTCTCTACGGTATACGGATGCCGTTGTTAATTATGATAGATCTATTTGAA